>CM066223.1:920511-1211143 GCA_033675125.1 Athetis lepigone
GGCCCCTAAAATCCCCACCAGTAGGCGGGGTGCGGGCCGAGCAGGAGGAGGGGGGCGGCAAGCTCCCGCGCAGGAAGCTGCGCGGCGAGCCGAAAGGCTCGCCTTGGAGGGGCGACCCCGGAGCGGCTGCAGTGCAGGCTCCGAGGGATGAGCAGCCGCCGCGAGGAGCTCCAAGGAGGAGCGAGCGGCCGGGCTGGCAAAGGTGGTGGGAGTGGCGTTGCGATGGTGGCCCTCAAGCGCAAGAAGGGGTCAAGACGCGGCCATCGCGGAGGCCACCGCCTCGATAATGGCGGCGGCGGAGGAGGCCGACATGGCCGCATGCGGGCGAACCTAGCCCGCCTAACTGCGGCCATGGAGGCCCTCCAAAAGGAGAAGCGAGCTGCGCGCGGAGCTGGCCAAGCTCCGGGGGAATGCGCCCCGCGGGGAAGAGCCTAGGGAGGAGGCGCCCCGCACGGAGGAGCCCAGGGAGCGGGACTCCCTATTGCACACCATAGTGCAGGGCATGAGCGACCTCCAGCGCCGTTTCTCGGTGCTGGAAGGCAGGGTCCTCCGGCCCCCGCTCGCGTCCAGCCGAGCGGTCCCGGCGACGTCTTCGGCAGGACCAGCGGCAACCTTTGCCGCTGTGGCCGCGGCTCCTGCGGTAAAAGCGCGCCGCCGCTGTGCCGGAAAACGCCGGCAAAATCCAAGACTGCGCCGCCCAAAAAGGGCAAAGCGGCGCAGCAGCGGAGAGCGGCTGGGGGCACCCGCGGCCAGTGCGGCTGCACAACGTCCCCCGCGCCTCCCCTTCTCCCCGACTGCCGAAACTCCGGCTGAGCCCGGCTGGCAAGTCGCCGGGGAGAAAAAAAGGCGGCCAAAGCGGCCAGCCGCCAAAAAGCGGCAGCGGCAGCGGGAGCGCCGCAAGGCCAGAGCCTCGCGGCCAAGCTCCGCGCCTCGAAGTCGGCTGCAGTGGTCATTACGCTGCAGCCAGAGGCTGAAAAAAAGGGGCGTAACGTACGGGGCGGTACTCGCGAAGGCCAAGGCGGCGATAAACCTCGCCGAGATCGGAGTGACCGAGGGCTTGCGGCTCCGAGTCACGGCGACCGGAGCCGGATGCTGGAGGTCCCGGGGGCAACTAGCGGCCCCGTCGCAGACGCCTTGGCCGAAAAGTTGCGGACGACGCTCCAGGCGGGCGAGGCCAGAGTGTCCAGGCCTACCATACGCGTAGACATGCGCGTCATGGGCCTGGACGACTCTATCACAAGTGAGGACATGGCGGCCGCCGTCGCCGAGGCGGGGGGCTGTCCGCTGGCGATGTGCGCGTGGGAGCCATCCGCCTTGACCGCTCCGGGCTGGGAGCGGTTACTGTGAGCTGCCCCGTACCGGCGGCAAAAACCATAGAGGGCACGGTCGACTGAAGGTGGGCTGGACTTCGGCGCAAATCAAGTTGCTGGAGCCCCAGGCCTCTGCGGTGCTACAGGTGCCAAGTGGGGCACCATGTCGGTGTTCGTTGCACCGCGGAGGTAGACCGTAGCGGTGACTGCTTCCGCTGCGGCCAGCCCGGTCACAAGGCCGGCTCGTGCACTGCCGCGCCGCACTGTTATGTATGTGCGGCAGCTGGCAAGCCGGCTGATCACCGGGCTGGGGGCAAGGCTTTTGCGCCCCACCCGCCAAGGCCAGAGGCAAGGGCAGGAACACCCTCTGCCGGCGCTGCCGCCGCTCCCGCTGCTGCCGCCGCTACCGCCGCCGGCCGCTGCTCCCGCTGCTGCCGCCGCCCCGCCGTTCCCGCCGCTGCTGCGTCTACCGCTGCCGCCGCGACTACCGAGGCCGCAATGGAGTGCCAATAATGGCTCCATTGCGCCTCCTACAGGCGAACATAAACCACTGCGCCGCCGCTCAGGATCTGTTGCTCCAGAGCATGGCGCAGTGGTCGATCAATATCGCCGTGGTCTCCGAGCCGTACTTTGTCCCGCCCAGGGATTCTTGGGTGGAGGACCTGCGCGGCTCGGTGACCATCATTTCGTCGGCCGCCGCCGGTACCCCGACCCTCGAGGGTGTCAAGAGGGCCCAGGGGTGCGTTGCGGCACGGTTCGGGGAGATCGCCGTGGTAGGCGTCTATCTCTCCCCGAGCCGATCCCTCGTCGAACTCCACAACTCCCTGATGGAGCTGAGCGTCGTCGTCGCGGGTTCCGAACTCTCCCCGTGCTCGTTCTCGGGGACTTCAATGCCAAAAACTTGGCTTGGGGCTCCCGATACACTGACGCACGGGGCAGAATGGTGGAAGACTGGGCCTAGAGGTAGGCCTAGTCGTGTTGAACCAGGGTACCGTCCCCACGTGTGTGCGGATGCGGGGTGAGTCGGTGGTGGACATCTCGTTCGCCAGCCCCGCTCTGTCACCGCGTGTCGTTGACTGGCGTGTAATGGAGGAGGTGGAGACGTCCTCCGCCACGGTACATCCGGTTTGACGTCTCCGCCCAGACCTCCGCTGCGCCGGTCCGACGGACCCCAAGCGGTCCGCGTTGGGCGCTGAAGCAGCTGGACCGGGAGCTTCTCCTGGAAGCCTCGATAGTGCAGGCCTGGGTGTCATCACCGGACAGGCCTGCCGACATCAACGCCGAGGCTGGGTGGTTCCAGGAGGCCATGTCCGAGATCTGCGACATGGCAATGCCCCGGGTTCAGCCTGGAAGGGGTCAGCGCCAGGTGTACTGGTGGTCGCCGCAAATCGCGTCCCTACGCGAGGCGTGCGTGGCTGCGCGACGCCGGTACACCAGACACCGCAGGCTCCGTATCCGCCCTGTGGATGCGGATGCCATCGAGGCGGAGCTATATGAGGGGTACAGAGCTGCGAAGAAAGCCCTCCGACTGGAGGTAGTGCGGGCCAAATCTTCGGCCCGCCAGGAGATGCTGGGGACTCTGGACAGAGATCTGTGGGGGCGCCCCTACTTGGCGGTGCGGGGCAAGCTCCGCACCGCGGGCCCCCCCTGACGCAGAGTCTCCGGCCTCAGATCGTGGAGGGCGTGGTGAGCGCTCTGTTCCCTTCGCGGGGGGAGTTCACTCCCCCGCTCATGGCTCCGCCACCGGCGGTGTCCGATGCGGACCGCGACGGCGACGACGACGACGTTCCAGAAGTGACCGAGGTAGAGCTGGGAGCGGCGGTGCTAAGGCTTAGGGCCAAGAACACCGCCCCAGGACCCGACGGCCTACCAGGAAAGGCCTGGGTCTTGGCCTTAGGGGCTCTCGGGCCTCGACTAAGGGGGCTCTTTAGCGCATGCTTGGAGGAGGGCCAGTTCCCACTTCGTTGGAAGACCGGGAAGCTGGTCCTTATTCCGAAGCCGGGGCGTCCTGCGGACTCTCCGTCCGCGTATCGGCCCATCGTTTTGCTCGACGAGGCGGGCAAGCTCTTGGAGAGAGTAATTGCGAGCCGTCTCGTCGAGCGGCTGATGCGGGTGGGGGCCGGATCTAGCGGACGGCCAGTTCGGCTTTCGCAGAGGACGCTCCACGGTGGACGCCATCATGCGCGTGCGGGCCCTCACGACAGGGGATGCGGTGGCACGGGGCAGGGTCGTCTTGGCGGTGTCTCTTGACATCGCCAACGCCTTCAATACCCTGCCTTGGGGGTGCATAGCGGCCGCATTACGGTATCACCGAATGCCGGCCTACCTCTGTCGTGTGGTCGAGGCCTACCTGACGGACAGAGCCGTCATCTACCCCGGTCACGAGGGAGTGTGGAGGCGACGAGGGATGTCGTGCGGTGTTCCACAGGGATCGGTCTTGGGGCCGCTCCTGTGGGACATCGGGTACGACTGGGTGCTGCGCGCCGACCTTCCCTGCGCTAGGACTAGCGTGTCGGCAGCGTAGTGTGCTACGCTGACGACACGCTAGTCCTAGCGCAGGGAAGGTCGTTCCAGGCGGCGGCCGACTTAATGTCGAGTGGTGTTGCGACAGTCGTGGACAGGATCCGGCAACTGGGACTTGAGGTGGCCCTGCACAAGGCACCGGCCACCTCCGGGGTCTCAGATAACGGTAGGAGGGGTTCACATCGGTGTCGAGTCGACGATAAAGTACCTGGGACTTGTCCTCGACAACCGATGGAACTTCACGGAGCATTTCCGACGTTTGGGCCCCAAACTGGCGAGGGCTGGAGCTGCCCTCAAACGGCTCCTGCCCAATCTCGGCGGCCCAAACGCCTCCTGCCGGAGGCTCTACGCGGGGATCGTGCGGTCCATGGCCCTCTACGGGGCTCCGGTGTGGGCGCCCAACCTAGCCAAGGCTCCGGCCCGGCTTCTGAGGGCGTCCCAGAGGGTCATGGCGATTCGCATGGTGCGGGGATACCGCACGATCTCCTGCGAGGCGGCATGCCTCCTTGCCGGCACTCCGCCGTGGGATCTGGAGGCAACAGTCCTTGCACACACGTACGAGTGGCGCGTGGAAGTGCAACGCCGGGGCGAAGTCCTGCTGCCGCGGGTTATCGCGGCACGGCTCACGGAGCTCCGGCGAGATCTCAGGGCGGAGTGGAGACAGCGACTGTCGCAACCTAGTGCTGGGCACGCCGTGATAGCGGCGGTAAGACCCCTCTTTGAGGAGTGGCTGGAGAGGCGCCACGGCGCTCTCACGTTTCGCCTGACACAGGTCCTCACCGGACATGGTCAGTTCGGGAGGGTCCTGTGTCGGATTCAGGCGGAAGCGACGCCTGGGTGTCACCACGGCAGCACCGGTCGCCTGGAGGACACCGTCGAGCACACGGTGGAGGTGTGCCGCGCACGGGCGGACCATAGACTTTTCCTCGTAGAGGCGATCGGCGGCGGTGACCTCTCGCGCCAGCGCTGGTTCAAGCCATGCTGCTGCGGGGCGAGACGGAATGGGATGCCGTCGCCTCCTTCTGCGAAGCAGTTATGCTAGTGAAGGAAGCGGCGGCGCGCGAGAGGCAACGACGAGCCTCTCGCCCCGGACAAAGACCCAGGCGAAGACGTCGAGAGTCGCAAGACGACTACCGGCCACCGTAGGCGCGGTTCTGCGGATGGCGAGCGATGGGTAGCTCGCCGCCCGGCTAGGACCAGGACCGCGTAGACGGCGCGTTTTGTTCCACGCGCGCCTCAAAGAGAAGGAGTCAGCACAGGAAGGGGCCCAACAGGGCCAACGCCTGCCGGGGTTGCGGAATGTTATGTTTATAACTGTTACCGTGACCCTGGAACATAAAAGGCAATCGAAGGAACATGAGTGGGTTTTAGTCAGTAAGAGTCTGACACACCCTCCCGCCGCACCCAGGACGGGAGCAGTCATTGGATGATTTCCCACTCACCAAAAAAAAAAAAAAAAAAAAATCATAACTATAACAATAACAAAACCAATAGTGATGTTACATTATAAATTAGCACTAAAATTGGCTGCTGTATGTCCTCGATCATATCGAACGATAACAAAAGCAATAACAATAACAATAACAATAACAATAACAATAACAATAACAATAACAATAACAATAACAATAACAAAAAATATTAACGATAGTTAATAAAAAAAACCAAACCTAACCTAACCAAACCAAATCTAACCTAACCTAACCAAACATTAACAAAATATAACAATTAATCATAAACAATTTAATATTTAAAATTAAACAACAAAATTAATAATGAATTGCCACAACCACGCTTACATGTAATTTTTTTTTCATGAAATTCATTATTACCAAATTGCTAAGTGAATTTTGATAATTTCTATGCATTGTAAAATCGTGCAAAAAAAAAATTAAAATTTATAATAAACAATTAAAATGTAAGCATTCAAAATTATGCAATAACAATAACAATTCATAATAACAAAAAATTAACAATTCATCATAACTATAACAATAACAAAACCAATAGTGATGTTACATTATAAATTAGCACTAAAATTGGCTGCTGTATGTCCTCGATCATATCGAACGATAACAAAAGCAATAACAATAACAATAACAATAACAATAACAATAACAATAACAATAACAATAACAATAACAATAACAATAACAATAACAATAACAATAACAATAACAATAACAATAACAATAACAATAACAATAACAATAACAATAACAATAACAATAACAATAACAATAACAATAACAATAAC
Source organism: Athetis lepigone (assembly GCA_033675125.1). NCBI lineage: Eukaryota > Metazoa > Arthropoda > Insecta > Lepidoptera > Noctuidae > Athetis > Athetis lepigone. Next base: position 926,602 of record CM066223.1, read on the forward strand.
AATAACAATAACAATAACAATTACAATTAAAATAACAATAACAATAACAATAACAATACCAATAACAATAACAATAACAATAATAATAATAATAACAATAACAATAACAATAACAATAACAATAACAATAACAATAATATCATAATAATAACATCAATAATAATAACATCGATACGTCACATTATTTCTGGGTGTTCTAGTCTGGCTAACGGAGACTATTTGCACAGACACAATCTTGTAGCCAGGATTATTCATCAGCAACTTGCTCTGAAATAGTCTTGTGGAATCGGAGGTGCCATACTACAGGTATGTGCCCGACCCAGTTCTTGATAATGGCGATATCACACTGTACTGGGATCGATCTGTTATCACCGACAGGACTATTGTTGCCAATAAACCTGATATAGTGGTAATAGATCGATTAGACCGTCGCGCAATGATTGTTGATATTGCTGTCCCGCATGACGAGAACCTCGTGAAGGCTGAGAAAGATAAGCAGAACAAATATCTTGACTTAGCTCGCGAGGTTGTTGACATCTGGGATGTGGATTCAGCAATCATTGTGCCGATAGTCGTGACGGCCAACGGCATAATAGCGAAGAGCCTCGACCAACATCTGAGGAGGCTCTCGTTGGGCAGCTGGATCAAGGGTCTGGTGCAGAAAGCAGTACTCCTGGACACGGCGCGCATTGTCCGGAGGTTCCTCTCTCTAGAGCCCTGACCACCGGTAGCTTGGACCCTGTTCCCGATGCCGGTGGGCTACTATTTTTTATATTTTTAAATGTCTTTTTTATATTGATATTTAAAAATGTAAATTATATGTTACACGATTAAATGAATGGAACAATAACAATAAAAATAACAATAACAATAACCATAACAATAACAATAACAATAACAATAACAATAACAATAACAATAACAATAACAATAACAATAACAATAACAATAACAATAACAATAACAATAACAATAACAATAACAATAACAATAACAATAACAATAACAATAACAATAACAATAACAATGACAATGACAATAACAATAACAATAACAATAACAATAACAATAACGATAACGATAACGATAACGATAATAATAATAATAACAATAACAATAACAATAACAATAACAATAACAATAACAATAACAATAACAATAACAATAACAATAACAATAACAATAACAATAACAATAATAATAACAATAACAATAACAATAACAATTACAATAACAATAACAATAACAATAACAATAACCATAACAATAACAATAACAATAACAATAACCATAACAATAACAATAACAATAACAATAACAATAACAAAAATAAAAAATATTAACGATAGTTAATAAAACAAACCAAACCAAACCTAACCTAACCAAACTAAACCTAACCTAACCTAACCAAACATTAACAAAAATATCAATTAATCATAAACAATTTAATATTTAAAATTAAACAACAAAATTAATAATGAATTGCCACAACCACGCTTACATGTCATTTTTTTTTCATGAAATTCATTATTACCAAATTGCTAAGTGGCTGCCGTATGTCCGCGATCTCACGAATTCTATCTTTGTCGTCTTGGATAGAAGCTAGGCTGTTTGCGTAAAGGTTCACTTTCACGTGGCTTTAATGGAAGATGTTGCAAGGTGCTAAATCACAAGATCGCGGTGGCCAATTGTGATTACCTCTCCGAAAGATAACATAATCGGTAGATTTACGCACCAGCTCTACAAACTCTTCACCATTATTAAGTGAATTTTGATCATTTCTATGCATTGTTAAATCGTGCAAAAAAAATTAAAATTTATCATAAACAATTAAAAATTTAACAAAAAAAGTAACAAAAGCAATAACAATAACAATAACAAAAAATATTAACGAGAGTTAATAAAAAAAACCTAACCTAACCTAACCAAACCAAACCTAACCTAACCTAACCAAACATTACCAAAAAATATCAATTAATCATAAACAATTTAATATTTAAAATCAAACAACAAAATTAATAATGAATTGCCACAACCACGCTTACATGTCATTTTTTTTTCATGAAATTCATTATTACCAAATTGCTAAGTGAATTTTGATAATTTCTATGCATTGTGAAATCGTGCAAAAAAAAAATTATAATAAACAATTAAAATGTAAACATTCAAAATTATGCAATAACAATAACAATTCATAATAACAAAAAAATAACAATTCATCATAACTATAACAATAACAAAACCAATAGTGATGTTACATTATAAATTAGCACTAAAATTGGCTGCTGTATGTCCTCGATCATATCGAACGATAACAAAAGCAATAACAATAACAGTAACAATAACAATAACAATAACAATAAAAATAACAATAACAATAACAATAACAATAACAATAACAATAACAATAACAATAACAATAACAATAACGATAACGATAACGATAACAATAACAATAACAATAACAAAAAATATTAACGATAGTTAATAAAAAAAACCAAACCTAACCTAACCAAACCAAACCTAACCTAACCTAACCAAACATTAACAAAAAATAACAATTAATCATAAACAATTTAATATTTAAAATTAAACAACAAAATTAATAATGAATTGCCACAACCACGCTTACATGTAATTTTTTTTTCATGAAATTCATTATTACCAAATTGCTAAGTGAATTTTGATAATTTCTATGCATTGTGAAATCGTGCAAAAAAAAAATTAAAATTTATAATAAACAATTAAAATGTAAACATTCAAAATTATGCAATAACAATAACAATTCATAATAACAAAAAATTAACAATTCATCATAACTATAACAATAACAAAACCAATAGTGATGTTACATTATAAATTAGCACTAAAATTGGCTGCTGTATGTCCTCGATCATATCGAACGATAACAAAAGCAATAACAATAACAATAACAATAACAATAACAATAACAATAACAATAACAATAACAATAACAATAACAATAACAATAACAATAACAATAACAATAACAATAACAATAACAATAACAATAACAATAACAATAACAATAACAATAACAATAACAATAACAATAACAATAACAATAACAATAACAATAACAATAACAATAACAATAACAATAACAATAACAATAACAATAACAATAACAATAACAATAACAATAACAATAACAATAACAATAACAATAACAATAACAATAACAATAACAATAACAATAACAATAACAATAACAATAACAATAACAATAACAATAACAATAACAATAACAATAACAATAATATCATAACAATAACATCAATAATAATAACATCGATACGTCACATTATTTCTGGGTGTTCTAGTCTGGCTAACGGAGACTATTTGCACAGACACAATCTTGTAGCCAGGATTATTCATCAGCAACTTGCTCTGAAATACAGTCTTGTGGAATCGGAGGTGCCATACTACAGGTATGTGCCAGACCCAGTTCTTGATAATGGCGATATCACACTGTACTGGGATCGATCTGTTATCACCGACAGGACTATTGTTGCCAATAAACCTGATATAGTGGTAATAGATCGATTAGACCGTCGCGCAATGATTGTTGATATTGCTGTCCCGCATGACGAGAACCTCGTGAAGGCTGAGAAAGATAAGCAGAACAAATATCTTGACTTAGCTCGCGAGGTTGTTGACATCTGGGATGTGGATTCAGCAATCATTGTGCCGATAGTCGTGACGGCCAACGGCATAATAGCGAAGAGCCTCGACCAACATCTGAGGAGGCTCTCGTTGGGCAGCTGGATCAAGGGTCTGGTGCAGAAAGCAGTACTCCTGGACACGGCGCGCATTGTCCGGAGGTTCCTCTCTCTAGAGCCCTGACCACCGGTAGCTTGGACCCTGTTCCCGATGCCGGTGGGCTACTATTTTTTATATTTTTAAATGTTTTTTTTTATATTGATATTTAAAAATGTAAAATATATGTTACACGATTAAATGAATGGAACAATAACAATAACAATAACAATAACAATAACAATAACAATAACAATAACAATAACAATAACAATAACAATAACAATAACAATAACAATAACAATAACAATAACAATAATAACAATGACAATGACAATGACAATGACAATAACAATAACAATAACAATAACAATAACGATAACGATTACGATAACGATAACGATAACGATAACGATAACGATAACGATAACGATAACAATAACAATAACAAAAAATATTAACGATAGTTTATAAAAAAAACCAAACCTAACCTAACCTAACCAAACCAAACCTAACCTAACCTAACCAAACATTAACAAAAAATAACAATTAATCATAAACAATTTAATATTTAAAATTAAACAACAAAATTAATAATGAATTGCCACAACCACGCTTACATGTAATTTTTTTTTCATGAAATTCATTATTACCAAATTGCTAAGTGAATTTTGATAATTTCTATGCATTGTGAAATCGTGCAAAAAAAAATTAAAATTTATAATAAACAATTAAAATGTAAACATTCAAAATTATGCAATAACAATAACAATTCATAATAACAAAAAATTAACAATTCATCATAACTATAACAATAACAAAACCAATAGTGATGTTACATTATAAATTAGCACTAAAATTGGCTGCTGTATGTCCTCGATCATATCGAACGATAACAAAAGCAATAACAATAACAATAACAATAACAATAACAATAACAATAACAATAACAATAACAATAACAATAACAATAACAATAACAATAACAATAACAATAACAATAACAATAACAATAACAATAACAATAACAATAACAATAACAATAACAATAACAATAACAATAACAATAACAATAACAATAACAATAAACAATAACAAATAACAATAACAATAACAATAACAATAACAATAACAATAACAATAACAATAACAATAACAATAACAATAACAATAACAATAACAATAACAATAACAATAACAATTAACAATAACAATAACAATAACAATAACAATAACAATAACAATAACAATAACAATAACAATAACAATAACAATAACAATAACAATAACAATAACAATAACAATAACAATAACAATAACAATAACAATAACAATAACAATAAAAATAACAATAACAATAACAATAACAATAACAATAACAATAACAATAACAATAATAATAACATAACAATAACAATAACAATAACAATAACAATAACAATAACAACAACAATAACAATAACAATAACAATAACAATAACAATAATATCATAACAATAACATCAATAATAATAACATCGATACGTCACATTATTTCTGGGTGTTCTAGTCTGGCTAACGGAGACTATTTGCACAGACACAATCTTGTAGCCAGGATTATTCATCAGCAACTTGCTCTGAAATACAGTCTTGTGGAATCGGAGGTGCCATACTACAGGTATGTGCCAGACCCAGTTCTTGATAATGGCGATATCACACTGTACTGGGATCGATCTGTTATCACCGACAGGACTATTGTTGCCAATAAACCTGATATAGTGGTAATAGATCGATTAGACCGTCGCGCAATGATTGTTGATATTGCTGTCCCGCATGACGAGAACCTCGTGAAGGCTGAGAAAGATAAGCAGAACAAATATCTTGACTTAGCTCGCGAGGTTGTTGACATCTGGGATGTGGATTCAGCAATCATTGTGCCGATAGTCGTGACGGCCAACGGCATAATAGCGAAGAGCCTCGACCAACATCTGAGGAGGCTCTCGTTGGGCAGCTGGATCAAGGGTCTGGTGCAGAAAGCAGTACTCCTGGACACGGCGCGCATTGTCCGGAGGTTCCTCTCTCTAGAGCCCTGACCACCGGTAGCTTGGACCCTGTTCCCGATGCCGGTGGGCTACTATTTTTTATATTTTTAAATGTTTTTTTTTATATTGATATTTAAAAATGTAAATTATATGTTACACGATTAAATGAATGGAACAATAACAATAACAATAACAATAACAATAACAATAACAATAACAATAACAATAACAATAACAATAACAATAACAATAACAATAACAATAACAATAACAATAACAATAACAATAACAATAACAATAACAATAACAATAACAATAACAATAACAATAACAATAACAATAACAATAACAATAACAATAACAATAACAATAACAATAACAATAACAATAACAATGACAATAACAATGACAATAACAATAACAATAACAATAACAATAACAATGACAATGACAATGACAATGACAATAACAATAACAATAACAATAACAATAACGATAACGATAACGATAACGATAACGATAACGATAACGATAACGATAACGATAACAATAACAATAACAAAAAATATTAACGATAGTTTATAAAAAAAACCAAACCTAACCTAACCTAACCAAACCAAACCTAACCTAACCTAACCAAACATTAACAAAAAATATCAATTAATTATAAACAATTTAATATTTAAAATTAAACAACAAAATTAATAATGAATTGCCACAACCACGCTTACATGTAATTTTTTTTTCATGAAATTCATTATTACCAAATTGCTAAGTGAATTTTGATAATTTCTATGCATTGTGAAATCGTGCAAAAAAAAAATTAAAATTTATAATAAACAATTAAAATGTAAACATTCAAAATTATGCAATAACAATAACAATTCATAATAACAAAAAATTAACAATTCATCATAACTATAACAATAACAAAACCAATAGTGATGTTACATTATAAATTAGCACTAAAATTGGCTGCTGTATGTCCTCGATCATATCGAACGATAACAAAAGCAATAACAATAACAATAACAATAACAATAACAATAACAATAACAATAACAATGACAATGACAATGACAATGACAATGACAATGACAATAACAATAACAATAACAATAACAATAACAATAACAATAACAATAACAATAACAATAACAATAACAATAACAATAACAATAACAATAACAATAACAATAACAATAACAATAACAATAACAATAACAATAACAATAACAATAACAATAACAATAACAATAACAATAACAATAACAATAACAATAACAATAACAATAACAATAACAATAACAATAACAATAACAATAACAATAACAATAACAATAACAATAACAATAACAATAACAATAACAATAACAATAACAATAACAATAACAATAACAATAACAATAACAATAACAATAACAATAACAAAAAATATTAACGATAGTTAATAAAAAAAACCTAACCTAACCAAACCAAACCTAACCTAACCTAACCAAACATTAACAAAAAATATCAATTAATCATAAACAATTTAATATTTAAAATTAAACAACAAAATTAATAATGAATTGCCACAACCACGCTTACATGTCATTTTTTTTTCATGAAATTCATTATTACCAAATTGCTAAGTGGCTGCCGTATGTCCTCGATCTCACGAATTCTATCTTTGTCGTCTTGGATAGAAGCTAGGCTGTTTGCGTAAAGGTTCACTTTCACGTGGCTTTAATGGAAGATGTTGCAAGGTGCTAAATCACAAGATCGCGGTGGCCAATTGTGATTACCTCTCCGAAAGATAACATAATCGGTAGATTTACGCACCAGCTCTACAAACTCTTCACCATTATTAAGTGAGTTTTGATAATTTCTATGCAATGTGAAATCGTGCAAAAAAAAATTAAAATTTATAATAAACAATTAAAATGTAAACATTTAAAATTATGCAATAACAATAACAATTCATAATAACAAAAAACCGGTCAAGTGCGAGTTCTACTCGCGCAACGAGGGTTCCGTTAATTTGTTTTTTAGTGAAATAACTACAAATTTACGGTTTTCAGAGTTTTCCTTTTACTTGTGCTACATGACCTTGCTTCTTGCCAAATTTCACAATTCTAGGTCAATGGGAAGTACCCTATAGGTTTTGAGTTTTGATTCCCTTGAAAATGTCTAAATATGCAATATAAACCGCCGTATCTTTTTATTGCGTTGATTTAGAAACTTGATTTTTTCACTGCTGTGAGAGATAGCAGACCTGAGTATGTGATATTAATATCAGCTTGATATCTCGACGCGTTTCTGAGAAAAATGTTCTTGACAGACAGACGGACAGACGGACGCCTGATGTCAACTAACTACAAATTTACGGTTTTCGGAGTTTTCCCTTTACTTGTGCTACATGACCTTGCCTTTTGCCAAATTTCATGATTCTAGGTCAATGGGAAGTACCCTATAGGTTTTGAGTTTTGATTCTCTTGAAAATATCTGAATATGCAATATAAACCGCCGTATCTTTTTATTGCGTTGATTTAGAAACTTGATTTTTCCCTTGCTTTGAGAGATAGCAGACCTGAGTATGTGATATTAATTTCAGCGTGATATCTCGACGCGTTTCTGAGAAAAAGGTTCTTGACAGACAGACGGACAGACGGACGCCTGATGTGAACTAACTACAAATTTACGGTTTTCGGAGTTTTTCCTTTACTTGTGCTACACGACCTTGCCTTTTGCCAAATTTCATGATTTTAGGTCAATGGGAAGTACCCTATAGGTTTTGAGTTTTGATTCTCTTGAAAATATCTAAATATGCAATATAAACCGCCGTGTTTTTTTATTGCATGGATTTAGAAACTTGATTTTTTCACTGCTGTGAGAGATAGCAGACCTAAGTATGTGATATTAATTTCAGCTTGATATCTCGACGCGTTTATGAGAAAAAGGTTCTTGACAGACAGACGGACAGACGGACGCCTGGTGTGAACTAACTACAAATTTACGGTTTTTGGAGTTTTCCCTTTACTTGTGCTACATGACCTTGCTTTTTGCCAAATTTCATGATTCTAGGTCAATGGGAAGTACCCTATAGGTTTTGATTTCCTTGCAAATGTCCAAATTTGCAATATAAACCGCCGTATCTTTTTATTGCATTGATTTAAAAACTTGATTTTTTGATGTAATATTTATGGTTTACTATTGTTTGCCATAATTTAATATGCCATAATTTCATATGCCATAATCGTATGTGCCATAATTTCATTTGACATAACGCTTCATTTGCCATAATCATGAAATGATATAATATCATTTCCCATAATTTCATTATTCATAATCGATCAAATGCCATAATAATTAAAATCCATAATTTTGTTTGCCATACTTTTCATTTTTAATAATGTCATTATCCATAACATTTATTTACCATAATATTGAATGAATGAATGAATGAATCGTTTATTCTGCAAGTAGGATCTTAAAATCACTTTTACATGTCATATTTTTTATGCTAGTTGGAGCCGGCATTTCCTAACTGGACTACCTCTGAGAAGAAACGCCGAAACAAACTCAGGGATTATCGTCTCTTTTAAAGTCCAGACAATTTCAATATTTTTGTGCAACAAACCATGCAGAATAACATTCAGGCTAGCCTTTTGAGGAAAGTGCCAGTAACAGTTTTGGTAAACCTGCCTCAAAAAGCATCGTGAGCTCAACTTTAATCAAAAGGAGCTCCACAAACCGATACCACATTACTGCTTGTAAAATCATGGGCTTACAAGTCGCCCGCTGAATAGTCATTTTGTGCATTCTAGATGACTTGTACACTTACAATATAGTATGTTTTATTAACAAAATATGTATATATTATAGACGGCTAAATAGTGCTTAGCAGAGCGAGCAGTTCAATCCCAAGCTTTTTTGTCTTCTAAATAATCTGATATTTTATAGTACCCTTTTTTGTAGAGTTTTGTTTTAATACAGTTTTTATATCTTTTGATTGGTAAATTTCGAATATCAATAGGAAGTTTATTGTAAAAGCGTATACATTGACCCATGAACGAGTTGCCTACTCTGTGGAGGCGAGTGTGATGTCCAGCAAGATTGTGTTTGTTCCTGGTATTTACACTATGAATATCGGAATTTTTTTTAAAGTCCGATATATTTTTTTTTACATACTTTAGGTTTTCAAATATATACTGTGAAGCTACAGTCAGAATGTTTACTTCTTTGAATTTTTCTCTAAGAGAATCCCTAGGACCAAGGTTGTAAATGGCTCGAACAGCCCTTTTCTGTAAAATAAAGATGGTATCGATGTCCGCACAGGTTCCCCAGAGAAGAATTCCATACGACATAAGACTATGAAAGTAACTGAAATAAACAATTCTGGCTGTATCCACATCAGTTATCCGTCGAATTTTTTTCACAGCGTATGCTGCTGAACTAAGCCTACCCGACAATCTTTCAATTTGTGGACCCCACTGTAACTTGGCATCAATAGTTAGTCCAAGAAAGACTGTCGATTCAACAGGGCTCAACTCTATTCCATTTAGTTGAACATTGGTACTTAGCTGCCTGACATTTGGCGTAGAAAATTAATTAGTTTAGTTTTTTTTTTCATTTAAGAGAAGATTATTTACATTAAACCAATGAACAACTTTAGAGAGCGCATTGTTAATTTCGTTAAAATTTATTAATTGACGTTTAATTTTAAAAACGAGAGAAGTGTCATCTGCGAACAACACTATTCCATGATTGTTTCTTACGTGGAAAGGTAGGTCGTTAATATAGATTAAAAACAAGAAAGGACCTAGAATTGAACCCTGCGGAACACCCATGGTAACCGCAGATCCAGCAGATCTCTTACCATTAACATCAACCCTCTGAATTCTATTACTCAGGTAAGAAGTCAGAAGGTCGAGAGCTCCGTCCCTCATACCATAGTGGTACAATTTCCTGATAAGTGTGTCATGGTGTACGCAGTCGAAGGCTTTGGATAAATCACAAAAAATACCAAGAGCATCTTGCGATTCCTCCCAAGCCTCGAATATGCTTTTCAGTAATTCCACGCCCGCATCCGTAGTTGAACGACCCTTAGTAAAACCATACTGTTTCAGGTGAAACAAATTATGTGAATCAAAATGTCTTAACATTTGTTTTAAAATTAATTTTTCAAAAATTTTACTCAAAGTTGGTAATATGGAAATGGGCCGAAAATTTGTAGGATCAGTTGTACTACCAGATTTGAACAATGGAATCACTTTGCTAAGTTTCATCAAATCAGGAAATACACCGGATGTGATACAAGAGTTAAAAACAATAGCTAAAAAAAGGTGATATAACATCAATTATTGAGGACAAAGTAAACACAGATAATCCCCAAAGGTCAGCGGTTTTTTTTTTATATCAAGGTCTTTAAAAGATTCTATAATGTCTTTAGCAGTAACAGTTTTAAATTCGAAGTGTATTTTACATTCCGGTACACATTCTGTGAGTATTGAGTAGGCAGAAATGGAGGACGACGGCAAATCCTTAGTTGTTAACAAGGGAATATTAGTGAAGAAATTCTCAAACTCTGTAGCCACCTCCATGTCTGCCTTTACATCTTCATCATTAATTCTTAAGTGGAAGTCACGGTTTTGTACTGTGGTTCTCCCAGTTTCAGAATTAATAATATTCCAAGTAGCTTTAATTTTATTTCCTGCTGATTTTATTTTATTTTTTAATATGTATGGCTTTAGCTGAGGAACAGGCTCTTTTGAAAATTTTTGAATAATTTTTGACATATTCAGTAAAACTAACATTGTGGTTATACGTTTTCTCTTCATACAACTGAAATAATTTTTGCCTACTTTTATAAATACCTGGGGTTGCCCAGTCACTAAACATAACACGGTCACTAACAGGCAATGTTTTTTTTGTGAAAATCTTCATAAATTCACAATTTATTAGGTTAAATAATATTTTATATGCATGATCCGGGTTATTATGATATGGTAAGTTTGGTAGCTTTTCCATTAGGTTATTTTTAAATTGTCCTAGACGGCTTTTGTTTACAGGAACAAAACTCACAAGTTTTCTTTGAGCTCTGACATTGCTATTCTGGGGGAAAGTCACCAACTGGCCACAGTGATCAGATTCTAACACATTTATAATTAAATGGTCGGAAGGTTTTAAGTTTGTAAAAATGTTGTCAATGCAAGTAGCACTTGTGGCAGTTATTCTAGTCGGCTCAAAGAATCTTGCATACAAATTATAGGACTTGAATAGGTGTATAAATTTATTTACAGCAGCTGATTTTTCAAGGATATTAATATTAACCCTCTACCGCATACAAACCCATATTTGGTTCGGAAACTGTAGTATTTTTTTTCTTCGTAATAATGCTAATGCAATAAATAAACGCATCGTCTATCTTAAGATTAATATGTTGACAATACGAAAATAATATTTTATTGTCTGTGGTCAAACGTAAATTCAGATATAATCCCACTTATATCAGCGCGGGTGTGAAGTTCAACACAGTGTCTGCAAATTCATTTTTCAACAAAGTTTATCTACATGATAAAGGTAAGTTTTGCTTGATAAAAAAATAAAATATGGTGCTATTACTATTCTATTTCAATAACGTTTTAGTTTTTTATAGCTTTTTTGCATATTTCTATCATAATGAGGGACTTTTTCTACGAGACCATATATGGTTTCGCATGCATTCTAACCAAACTTTGACTTTTTTCTGTTAACCAGATATGGTTTCGTATGCATTATCAGTATTTTGTGTGATGCTATGCTATGCTTTTCTTTGGTTGCAGAATGAATCCTGCTCGGTTTTATGGCTCTTATAAACATGTTAATCCCTTTCCTGGAGATGGTAAGATAAGTGATGATGACTCAGTTTCAGAACACTTACGCAAATCAGGTAAAGCCGTAAGTATTCGAAAAAGAGGACGTCCCGGTAATCAGAGCAGAGATGGAACGCCTATAAGTTTTACTGGCCACAGAAGTCCTACTCCATCTAATCCAGGAACACCCAATCGTCCAAGTAAAATAAGAAAAGTACCTGTCAGAAACAAAGAACTGCCGTTGAACTCTGTAAGAACCGACAAAATAGACCATATTTTTTTATTCCGGCGAATGGATGAAAAACCGACAAAAATGTCAATACTGCGGCCAAAAAAGTTATACAAAATGTAAAAATGTATGGTTTTTCTATGTTACAACGACAAACAGAACTGTTTATCAGATTTTCATTATAAATACTAAGACTATCGTATGAGATACTACAAGCTCAATTTATTACTTTATTTCATAGGAACCCATATATGTCACTAGTAATTTTGATTAAAATTTGTTTGAATGCATGGGAACCCATATATGGCCTTAATTTTTTTTTCACTTCCTGTAACCGTTTTATTTTAAATTTCATTTCTGTACTAAATCTTATCCCTAAATAAAGCCTAAAAACCCATCAAATATTTTTTTTATCGTTTCATTCATAACTCATGCAGTAGAGGGTTAAAGTCTCCACAGACAACAACTGTTTTGTTGCTATTACAAGTCTTTAATAAAACTTCTTCCATATATTTCTCAAAAATATCATAAGAAGCACATGGGGGCCTGTATACACTCATTACAATGAACTGCTCAAGCTCAATGCAAGCAATTTCAATAACTCGTTCAACAGAAAGGCTTACGATATCATTACGTTCTTTAAATTTAATATTATTACGAATAATTATTAGTGAGCCACCCCGTATCATATTTACTCTGCTGAACGAGCTGGCAACCCATTTTCATTTGCCAGCATACCAACCTAACGACAGCATGCAAGCAAGCAAGCAAGCATGCAGCAAGCAAGCAAGCATGCAGCAAGCAAGCAAGCATGCAGCAAGCAAGCAAGCATGAAGCATGCAAGCAAGCATGCAGCATGCAAGCAAGCATGCAGCAAGCAAGCAAGCAAGCATGAAGCATGCAAGCAAGCATACAGCATGCAGCATTCAAGCGAGCATGAAATATGCAGCAGGCAGGGTTTCTGTCACGGCTCCGGCGCTGCGGGCCTCCGGCGGCCCCACGCGTACTAATCGTCGCAGACGGCTTTCGCTCACCACCGCAGCTTCGGCTTGTTGGCCGGCTTCGCCGGCCAGCCTCAGCCGCTGCGCCTCGCTCGCAGCCGCCTGCTCCTCAGCCCGCGGGCCGCCTTGCCCCTACACGCCTACGCGATTTTAAATAACACTCTAGGGGTAGGACAAACAAGACTACGTGGAGTCGGTTTTGCAACAATTCGGTTCTGTCACTAACTTTTGTAGCACAGCATGTTAAATTTTTAACCAACAATATTATTTAATTGTTACAAAAACTATAGCAAATTGGTTAGGCCTACAAGTCGGGGTATTAACTATACTTATTGATGGTATATTTTTTTATAAATTATATCAAATGTTGCTTATGTCAAGTGTCGATTATGGAATGTATTACTTATGGAAACTAATTATTATGGCATATGTTATTATGGAAACTCATTTTATGGCAAATGAAAGTTATGACAAGTAAATTGTTATGACACGCGTTGTTAGTATAAGTGAAATTAGTGCAAGTGAATATTATGAGCAGGGACGATTATGTTAAATAAAAATAGGACAAATAATATTATGGGAATCAAGAGAATACCAATATTTATATTACTAGAGAAATTTCGAAAAAAATCTGATTTCCTTATTTACCTCATAATATGAGAACTATTGGTCCTGAACAGTTTCTTTTACACTTAAATTAAAGCTAAATAACTGCTCTACAACTTAACTTCTATTGACTTTCCTTGTAGGATGAGTATTTTAGACAGTATTTCGATCTAAAGTCTAGCCAACTACAAATTTGATAAAATTTAGGAAAAATGGCCCATTTTCGAAATATCATATCTTGAGATCTATTAAACATACAGAGCTGGGCATTTTGTAGCTTATTTTGTCTTTTTTAAAAGTTTCATAGATGGTTTTGCTGCAAAATGCATATTTTAGAAGTTGTAAGCCAAAAACTGAAAAAAGTTCGAAAATTTCGAGGTTTTTCGAGCACCACGAAGTTAGCACAGGTCTTTCGAGGTTGCAAATCTAGATTTACACCATTGGTATCTATCCTAACAACATCACAAAAAATCAGGACCTTGCAATTTATTGCGACCTAACATGTCTTAGATGACTGGCCTAGAACGTAATGACGGACGGATGTGTACTTACTACAAATTTACGAAATTTACCGTTTTCGGTGTTTTCTCTTTACTTGTGCTACATGACCTTGCTTCTTGCCAAATTTCATGATTCTAGGTCAATGGGAAGTACCCTGTAGGTTTTGAGTTTTGGTTCCCTTGAAAATGTTCATATATGCAATATAAACCGCCATACCTTTTTATTGCGTTGATTTAGAAACATGAGTTTTTCACTGCTTTAAGAGATAGCAGACCTGAGTATGTGATATTAATTTCAGCTTGATATCTCGACGCGTTCCTGAGAAAAACGTTCTTGACAGACGGACGAAGAGACGGACGCCTGATGTAAACAAACTACAATTTTACGCTTTTCGGAGTTTTCCCTATATTTGTGCTACATGACCTTGCTTCTTGCCAAATTTCATGATTCTAGACCAATGGGAAGTACCCTGTAGGTTTTGAGTTTTGGTTCCCCTGAAAATGTCTAAATATGCAATATAAACCGTCGTATCATTTTATTGCGTTGATTTAGAAACTTGAGTTTTTCACTGCTTTAAGAAATAGCAGACCTGAGTATGTGATATTAATTTCAGCTTGATATCACAACGCGTTCCTGAGAAAAACGTTCTTGACAGACGGGCGAACAGACGGACGCCCGATGTGAACAAACTACAAATTTACGGTTTTCGGAGTTTTCCCTATACTTGTGCTACATGACCTTGCTTCTTGCCAAATTTCATGATTCTAGGTCAATGGGAAGTACCCTGTAGGTTTTGAGTTTTGGTTTCCTTGAAAATGTCTAAATATGCAATATAAACCGCCGTATCTTTTTATTACGTTGATTTAGAAACTTGATTTTTTCATTGCTTTTGGAGATAGCAGACTTAAGTATGTGATATTAATTTTAGCTTGATATCTGGACGCGTTCCTGAGAAAAAGGATCTTGACAGACAGACGGACAGACGGACGCCTGATGTGAACAAACTACAAATTTACAGTTTTCGGAGTTTTTCCTTTACTTGTGTTACATGTCCTTGCTTCTTGCCAAATTTCATGATTCTTGGTCAATGGGAAGTACCCTATAGGTTTTGATTCTCTTGCAAATTTCTAAAATATGCAATATAAGCAGCCGTATCTTTTTTTTGCGTTGAATTAGAAACTTGATTTTTTCACGGCTTTGAGTGATAGCAGACCTGACTATGTGATATTAATTTCAGCTTGATATCTCGACGCGTTTCTGAGAAAAAGGGTCTTGACAGACGGACGGACGGACGGACGGACAGACGGACAACAAAGTGATCCTATAAGGGTTCCGTTTTTACCTTTTGAGGTACGGAACCCTAAAAAAGGAAAACATAGTATCTGGA
Source organism: Athetis lepigone (assembly GCA_033675125.1). Lineage (NCBI taxonomy): Eukaryota > Metazoa > Arthropoda > Insecta > Lepidoptera > Noctuidae > Athetis > Athetis lepigone. The sequence goes on from CM066223.1 coordinate 942,963, forward strand.
TACACAACATATTCAAGAAGAGATCGGAATATGGAGAATATCCATAGAGAATATCACACCCTATTTCCTGATTTGTTAAACGATGACGAAGCGGAGTGCGTCCACTGATCGGAATTCCCGTCATGTAGGCATCGCAAAAGTTGCCTCTCGGCGTACGATGCGGACAGGTGGACGCACTTATATGAGTTACTATACAAATAATACTACGATCCGTTGCGTGCGATGCGTCCGTTGCGTACTGTTATATTCCTAGTATGTATAGGTTTATGCTGAGACCACATTGTCATCATTATTTTATTTAGAATACATCTTAGTGTGTAATACGGGGTTCCAGACCCCTCAGTCTGTACTCATTCTCCAAACGGAACGGTTGTCAAATTCGGTCCTATCCATTATTTTAATTAATATAATTAGTTTAAATTAAAATAGTCTTTTTTTTAAAAGACATCCTTAAGGACTTCCGTAACAGTACGATAGGTACCGACTAGTGGACGCTTACCTTAACTTGTGTTTTCAGGAAGGTCATTATTTGGACCCTTGGAAAACAACTCGTGTAATCCCAGTCCCCAAAGGAGGTGCAGGTACTGACGTGAGTGGATACCTCCCCATCGCGGTTCTGTTTGCGTTCGCAAAGGTATTTCATTATTTATCTAAGCGTTGGACCACCCAGATTGGACAGCTTCAGTACTCGCCAGTTTGGGGGCCAAACGTCAGAAATGCTCCGTGAAGTTCCATCGGCTGTCGAGAACAAGTCCCAGGTACTTCATCGTCGACTCGCAAGTTCGCGACACACCGATGTGAACCCCTCCCACCGTTATCTGAGACCCCGGAGGTGGCCGGTGCCGAGGGCCATGAAAACACATGGCCTCGGACTTGTGCAGGGCCACCTCGAGTCCCAGCTGCCGGATCCTGTCCACGACTGTCGCAACACTTCGTGACATCAAGTCGGCCGGCGGCGGCGCCTGAAACGACCTTTTCCTGCGCTAGGAAAAGCATGTATTTCTATTTATATTCTGTTAAACAATAAAAAAAAAACTTTGAATGAAAATAGTTACCTATTGATATTCGGAACTTTTTTTGTAAGGTATTTTCTAAGAAGACGTCATAAATAGTTTTGAAGACCCTCGAAAATTACTTTGAAAATAGCCATTGTATAAGTACCTGGTTAAAGAATTTATATAAAAATTATCTGTTTTTTTTTTATTCTTTGCGAGAATTTAATATATAAGACAAGCACCTAGCTTATAAAAAATCTGATATAGGTACATAGTAATATGGGAGAAATCATTTATTTATTTTAGTTTACACAAAACGGTGAACAGTAATTACATTGAGTAAACAGAAACAAGTTTAAATAGGTATAAAAAAACACACAAACACAGGAAAGTAAAAGAAATTAAAATTACAATAAAAGATTACGAAAGACAATCACACATCCCTCTCACAGAAACGCAAGCACTCAATCATAATTGCCTGCCATCCATCCGCAAACAAATCATAAGTACTTGTTTTTACAGAAATTGTTCAGGAAAATGACTAAACAGGATAAATGTATCAATAATTAATTAACTAAGGAACTATAATTGTTGGAGTGAGTGACATATTCGCACACTCAGCGGCCGCACTTCTCCGGCAAACTAGACGAACATATTGCTCCTTGACATTTCAATGTGAACAAATATGTCTCTTATAATTTATATGTTAGCATTGTATTTCGGCGCGATCGCATTTAGAAGTGTACACAGCAATACTTGTAGTTTTGGTAAGTGGCTTTTATTTTAATACCTAAAGTAACATTCTCGCGGTAAGAGGCTCAGCGTGGGGACTCGGGCCCCTGACAAGAACGCAGCAAACAAACGGTGAACAAAATGCCATTTAATTTTGATTTTAGTGGTCACGAAAATTTACTTTTTCGCTTCAGAATACACATATACCGTCTCACATTGCGGGAGCTGCAAGCATAATTTCTGTCTCACTCGGTTGTCGAGAGGTGATGCACGCTTTTAACGCCGCCTTCTATTAGACCCATAGACCTCAACGCCATCAAGTTTAAAAAATACAACTAGCTAGTTATGTACAATTTTGATTTATAAATTGAATGACTGGCGATTGCGTGCTCCCCTTGTTTCGCGGCCAACCAAATGTACACAACACACGACTCAGGCCCCCGTACGTGGTGTCAGGAACTTGTAGGCTGGGGCCCTGGGGCCCTGGCGCCGAAGGGCCCGAAGCATTTAGTTACGCCACTGGTATTTTATAACATCCACCTTTTTATTACAAGCTTTTATTTAACTTGCAATGTATGTTTGTCCCGGTGGGTGGAATCTTACAACTCAATTTTATGGCACTTTCCACCAACCGGCTGACCAGAAATTTGGTATGCACGTCCACTTCGGATGACAATGCACGATTAAAAAAAAACAATTTAATTTTATTTTTGTATAAATAAAATACAACTAAGGTAAAATAGTAGATTGTATTACAAGGGCGCAAAGTAATATTTTTACGGCGAGGGCGTTTTTTGAATCCAGAGCGAAGTGAGGGATTCTAGAGTAGAATCCCGAGCTTTGCGAGGGATTCTTAAATAGAATCCCGAACGTAGCGAGGGATTCAAAGTACGTCGCCCGAGCCAAAAATATATTTTGCGCCCGAGTGATACACTCTACTTTTCATCACCCCCTATGAGAAAATAAAAGGCGCTTCATACTTTATTGTAAAATTATTATTGTAGCTGCTATTATTATAATATCTTGATAATAATGCTATTTTTATGATAATTATCTTGATAATAATAGCAGCTACATTAATAATTTGCTGCAAAACAATCCCTGAAAATTTTTACGAGAACTCGGGCTGTAGTTTGCGCGTTCTATTTCTATTTAAGTTTTTTTTTATTCAGCCGCGGCGTGACTATGGTAATGGATGGACGTCGTACCAGCCATTCATTATTTGCGTTCGATTCTTTGGCGAGTTTTTAGGCGCACTTATAACAGGGCGTAAAACATGCAAAGACGCTCCAAATTCAAAAAGTGCGATTAAAAGTTACTTTTAGACTTTTTGAATTTGGAGCGTCATTATTGCCCGCTGAAAGTTTCTTAAAAACACCAACTTTGGGCGTACTTAAAGGGGAACAAAGTCGTCTTTTTCGAATAGGTGGGATGAAAAAACCTTTTTAAAAACAAACTTTTATTTAAATGCGCTAAAAAGTAAAAAAAAACCTTTACACTAAAACTTTTACTGTTAACTTATAACTTCACTAGCTTTTGCTCGCGGCTTCGCTCGCGTTAGAAAGAGACAAAAAGTAGCCTATGTTACTCTACATCCCTTAAACTATCTCCACTTAAAAATCACGTCAATTCGTCGCTCCGTTTTGGCGTGAAAGAAAGACAAACATACAGACAGACAGACAGACAGACACACTTTCCCATTAATAATATTAAGTATGGATTTCAAATTTAACACATACAAGTTTTTTTTTTCTTTTTAGAGCATTTAAATAAAAGTTTTTATAAGTGCATTATGTATTGGCCGAATACACACTTATAGGATTGTTTTGATTACAGATGCAAAGGTTTATAAACCACTTAGAACGCCGTTTTATTTCACTTTCATGGAAAATGAAGAAATGCAAGTAACATTTACATTGAACAATGTACCGCGGCACATCGTCAACGCCACAATATATCTAGGAGCAGGTGACTGGTGTAAGTTATTGATTTATATACAAAATCTGTAGCGGCTGTAAAAAGTTAGAAGATAACAACTGAAGCTGTATTTTTATTTGACAATAGCTTTCGCCTGCGGCTTTGCCTATGTAGTTGTTGAACTTCTATCAACTATTTTACCCCAATGGTCCAATTTCTATATAAAAATTATGATTTCTTAGTTGCTACGGTCTACTCTTAGGTGATTTCTGATGAATTTGATCCCGCAATAGGATGTTCAAACTTAACGGTTACGAAAATATTAACTTTGAAGTTTTTTTTTCAAAGATCCCATTATGATCGGAACTTTCAACGATTTTTTTGGGATTAGAGCGCCAAAGGTATGTTTTTGGAAATCCACGAGAACGTCGTTTGCACAAGTGTCCGTTCTTGCAAGTATCATGGCGTGAACATGTAATACTTACTTACATAATACTTTATGTTGTAGTAAATATATACCTTAGTGAATTAGTATCTGGTGATTATAAATATTTTACTTTGTATTTAGTCATTTCCTCGCTGAGGGCGGACGAAACGTGACGAGTTGCACTCGAGTGCAAACATTTTCCACCTTGTGCTCTTTTGATGCCCTTGCTTGCTCGGTCATGAAAGTTGAACACATAACTATTATTATAGTTTGTATAACAAATAACTACTATAGTTTCAGAGGCGGCGATACTCCCAAAGGATTACAATTATACTTATGCCTCCTGTTATAAATTAGAACGTACTTCTGCAAAGGCTGTTTTAAATTTATATACAGTGAACGGTTTGTGCGCTACACAAGTTTTGGTGTACGGCAAACATGTGGAGACAGTATCACTCGGGAAGGGCGACAAGAGATTCATGAGTAAGTCTGCACATATACCTCATCATCATCATCCGCATCAGCCTGTGAGCGCCCACTGCTGGACATAGGCCTCACCTAACTTTTACCCGCGCATGCGGTTCTGTACCGCCTGCATCCAACGGTTCTTGCGACGTCGCCCTGCGGGCCGCCATTCGAGAATCTTTTCCCCATCGGCCATCGGTTCTTGGAGCTGAGTCCGGCCCCCGGCCACAGCTACAGCTTTGTGATTCAGTCACGTAGAGAAGCTCCGAGCACAGCTCTTTCTAGCGCGCGCTGAGTGACTGAGCTTTCGTATGAGAGCTATAGTTAGTGCCTAGCGGTCATGTGTCAGATATCCGTATGTCATCACTGGCAACACACACTAGTTGAAGACCTTTGTCTTCAAGCGCTGAGGTGTTGAGGACGAAAAATAGTGCAAAGTTTCTTGAACGCTGCCCAATTGAGCTGGATCTACGGTCGACCTCTTTCTCAAAGTTGAACCTACCCTACCTTACTGGATGGTAGGTCCAACTTTGGACCCTACCTACTGCTACTCTGTCGGACTATTTGGTCTAGGTATTAAAAAAATAGCTCTTTTAGAAAAGAGCTAATTTCAACAGACTTGTTTTGAAGTGATTGCATAGCGAGCGAGCTGGCGGCCCGCCGCACGCCGACACTTACTTGCAGCACACAGTTGCAGGGTTGCCTTAATTAAAAATGTAAAAGTACTTTGACTGCTTTAAAATGTTGTGAATGTATAGATAGATATAGTACCAGTCCACTCTCCACTGGTCGACTCTCCACTGAACTTTACTGCTGTATGGGAAGGGTTAAAGGACATTACATATATTTATATATTTTTTTAGATATTCTATCATGTCTCTCCAACGTCATCGCCTGTGCTATTGTTGTGGATTTGAGAAATGCTTGTAAAGGTGAGCATAATTTTTTTTTATACGGGACCTGTCTGTCTGTATGTTTGTCTTTCTTTCACGGCACGACAGACAGACAGACAGACAGACAGACAGACAGACAGACAGACAGACAGACAGGCAGACAGACAGACAGACAGACAGACAGACACACTTTCCCATTTATAATATTAGTATGGATATTTAAGTAGAATTAGAACTATTTGGTTTTGTAAGTATTTTTGACGTGTAACGTCAAACTTTTGACACATTTCCCATACAAAAACTGTCAAAGTTGTCAAATAAATATCCGGCCGATGACTGGTCATTGAGACACGAGGAGACACGGTTGTAATAGCAGACTAGGGCCCCTGGGCTCTGCTGCTCTTGTAGCCGTCTTGTACACGAGCAAGTTAAACGAAATGAAAAAAAAACCACATCAGATGTACCTATTGAATAAGTAGGTATTTCAGCTAATTTTTCTCAGTCGTTGAACAGAAGTCACAAGTTCATCTAGCAAATCACAGATATTGGTGAAGGAAAACATCGTGAGGAAAACATCGTGAGGAAAACTTGACTTATAATGAATACGAGAATAAAGTCACCAAAACATCCTGAGCGCGCGTGGTGATCTATGTTCGTGTCTTCTCTGTGTGAGAAGAGGCCTTAGCACAGGCCTCTGTGAGAAGATAATAGGCTTGGTAGGTAGGACAATAACAGGCTGGAATTATGGTATTAAAATGATGTATAATCTCATTTTAGATCAGAAGAAAAATACACGTACAACGGAAATTCCACCGCTCGCTCCAGATACCGAGGAGCCGCGCGCAACACGAAATGTTTCACATACAGAGCTAGCAACTACAAATGATACTCCTTACGGACCTTTTTTTGTTCATGATACTTCAAATAGTTCGCGGAACAACACTAACTCCAAAAACTTCACTTTAGTTTACTCGGATGTCTCAAATGCAAAACAGGATATGTCGAGAAGTGCACAAACAGACATCGAAAAAGGTAATTTATACAAATAAATAATCATTTATGTCGTGAGACAGCTCACACCAATGATGTTATAAGTAAAAAAGTGTAGATAGGTTACCCAAACGAAATTCCATCTTCAAAAACGGCACACTAACGCACACATACATTACACGTCAAAGTAGGATGACATGATTGAAGTAGTGCGAGTGGAAAAGAGATAAACGTCAAATGTCAACGCGATACTCAGTATCATGTTTGTCAATTGGCAAACTTTTAATGTGTTACTTTTTGACTGCATATAACCTATCTACACTTTTTTACTTATAACATCATTGGCTTACACTAATTATTTGATCCCATGCAACGAGCCTATGCTGTGATAACCAAACAACCGACATACTTAATTTTTTTTTAAGCGCTTTTAAGTTTCCAGTTGTCTTTCGATATACAGCCTTAGACCTCTCAGTTTGTTTCGGATATTTCTTCTCAAAGTACTCCGAAGGGAAACACCGGCTCCATCTTTCTCTAAAAATTTTGCTTAAAGACAAAATCGGCGTGTGAGTGTGTCGTATTTAACCAGTTTACAAAATAGATATAATCCATGTCGTGCCGAATGTGTGTTTGTCAGTATTTCGTGATTTACGTCATTTTTTAAGTAGAGATAGTTGAAGGGATGGAGAGTAACATAAGCTACTTTTTGGCTCTCTCTTTCTAACGCGAGCAAAGCCGCGGGAAGAAGCTAGTTTTATCATAAAGCCGTGTTTGTTGACAGGTATTTCTGCGAGGTCAATTTTTGTGATCACATCGTGTGTGCTTGGCTTGGTAGGCGCGGTGTTGTGCGCGGTCGGTGTGCTCGGCGTGTGGAATTGTTGCAGGAGACGCACAAGCACACGCCCTGCACCAGCTAACATGGTGAGCTCAACAACAGACTAGCTTCGGCGTCCGGGACTTCAAAAGTCTGGACTATAAAAGAATCCCTGAGTTTTTTTCAGCATTTCTTCTTAAAAGTAGTCAGATAGGGAATGCCGACTCCATCTAGTTAAAAAAATATATTACATGTTTAAACTGTGTAATATCCTACTTGTTTATAAACAATTTAATTCATACATTATAAATACAGACCTACAAAACATTGTCCTACGGACCATCCCCAAGCGATATAATTATTATGCTTTCGTCTCAGTCTGCTTCGGCGTAAACTGTAAATTCAAGGTTTGAAATAAATATATTGCCAATATATTTATTAATAATTAATAAAGTAAATTTTGGGATGAACATTTGCATTTGCGTTCGTCAATGTTGAGATGAATATTGTCAGCGGCGAATGTTTCAAATGGATATTCGCATTCGCATGAAAAGTCCATTAATTATGTGTTTAGGTAATGTTCTTACTTTGTTTCCAGCCGGCCGGCCCATTCTACGTGAACTTTCTTTTCCGAGAGGAGTGCGCGCGCGAGATCGAACAGATAGAACAACATCAATATGAGGAAATACCTCCTCAACGTCATTAAAAATAAAATGGATTCCTAGAATAAGTTAGCTATAAGAATACCTACTGTAACCAAAAAGTGAAAGGGTTGATTTACAAAAGATGTGTGGCGACATCTATCGCCGAACATGTGAACTACTATTGACATCATGCATCGCGGTATAGAGTTTGGCGCGACTTTAGTAGGTATACTAAATCCCGATTAGAACCGTTGTGCAGTAGCTCACCAGGCATTACGTCGGAGTTGGTCTCCCTTTTTAACATATTCTGTACATACATTTGGTACCAAAATAATAAAAAAAAATTGTATTAAGTATACTTACATTAAATATTTTTATGTACAAAAGACTATTAATGTTGCTGTGCCCAACAAGGTGCATGATTAATTCTACTTACTTATACTCACCACCTGTATGTAACATTATGGAATGCAATAAATACTTCAGACTTATGACTGGTTGACTCTTCCCGTGACCCAAAGGTAGGCTTTCACCTTGGCCGGAGCATGGCAATGCTATGGCCAAGGCTTTATCCTTGGACAACTCACACACGGTCATCTAATCCCAAACTAAGCAGAGCTTGTATGTATACTCACAGAAGTTATAAATACATACATATCCACTACATAGTATAAAACAAAATCGCTATCCTCTGTCTGTCCCTATGTATGCTTAGATCTTTAAAACGCAACGGATTTTGATGCGGTTTTTTTTTTATAGATAGAGTGATTCTTAAGGAAGGTTTATATGTATAATACATGCTTATTATAGTAGAGAAAAGCCGGGATTTTTAAAGATTTGTAACACCCGTGCGAACCGCGGGCTGGTCGCTAGTTATAGATAAATTACAGCCAGACACAGAAGTTCAGACACAAAGTTTGTCCTGGGTGGGAATCGAACCCACGACCTCAGGCTTAGCAGTCAGGGTCACTAACCACTAGACCAGGCCCGTCGATTTTGTTTGTTGTTTTAGATCAGTAATGTTGTGTGTAAATAAAAGGCTGGTGTGTACACAAAATACGTTTATTCCACATTGTATAGATCGCTACACTCGCTACGTGTACAATGCAGGCGCTTCACATTCATGGCACTTTCTACGTGTTCATTCAACTGTCTTTATATTATTATACATCAAACTCGTTTTGGTGACTCGAGTTTCGCGAAAATCGATCTTACTGCTTGTGTAGAAGGTTGTTTCTTCTATTACTGAGAAGAGGCCTACAGAAAAATGATTCCTCACAATCGAAAATATAATAATACCCATAAATGACAATTGGTCGTATTTATCAATATAAAGAAATAATTGAAGATAAAAATTACCATTTAAATTATAATACTTGACCGATCTACTGAATCGATTTTGATTATTCTTTTACTATTAGAACGCCACATTATTATTTTGTGAGTGTCGTAGGCAATATAGCGTCACGCTACAGCCCACCGGAGCGGAGCAGTAACCAAAGACTTAGCGTAACATCTAGTTATAATATAAAGACAGTTGATGTAACAAACAAACAAAAATCTAATACTTGTACCAGTATCCAGACCAGCCGGCTGAGTTAGTAAACAAGTGCAATATAATGTGAACCGGACAATCCGAACACTGACCAACAACGGACATTGCAGACTTTAATAATAACTTATTCAAAAACAAATTTGTTCAATATAATACTGATCTGAATAAAAAAATAGTTGCTTTCTAGCTGCCGAAACTTAGTCGTGTAAAAATATCTTAGCGATCAACGCCATCTATTATTACAAAAATAAAACAGTTCAGCTACCCGATAACAGATGGCGCTACTACGAAATATGCTCGTTATTGTGACGTAATTCGGAATACACTGTTATATATTTTCAAGTGGTACTTTAATCTACCGTACTATAGTGTTTAGTGCTATTTTAGCACTAGTTAGTGCCATCTACATTGTCACATTAACTAAGTAAAGCCTAGATGCTTCAGGCCTTTTGACATTTAGTATGTTCCATTGAAGTAGTACTTCGTCTTTTTTTGTTATTATAAGTAAAATCATGTATTGCTCTATGGGTTACTGAATACGAGTCACCTTTTATATGTATAATAATTTGAAATTTTGAATCTGAATATGAATACGGATTTATTACATTGGTTTCAGATATGGATTCAAATATTAAACTAAAAAATCAACAAAAGAAATAAAAGTAAAACTAAACAACCAAAAATACCAATGATGTAACTTCTATCTTAATCCGAAAGTATCCGAATCTTAATTCGGATATCCGATAGTAATTATGGTCACATCCCTGTTTAAAAGTATATTTTATTTAACCCGATTTTTTTTCTTACGTGTATTGACCACAATCTAAAATTGTTTAGTTGCGTACAAAAACCTATGCATAAAGTATTTTTTAAAACTGCGAGTTACACCCGACGGGTTCCGTACGACAAAGGAGCAAAAAACCGATTATTTACGGAAAAAATTGGTTGCCTGTAAAGTCGGTATACGGGCGAAAGTTTTACGTGACAACGACTTTGCCTCGCGTGCCTCTCACTCGCTCTCATTGTGAGCGCATAACGTGAGCGGAGCGTAACGTAGTTTCTTGAAGTGTCACCCGGCAAACCAATTTATAAGACGTTGTCACGTCAAAAAGAAAACGTTTGTCTAAGAAAACATATTAAATATCACAAGGCAGGCAACAGACTTCTACTGTAATGGTGCCACTTCGCTTGGCGTATTTCGCAAAGTATTTGCGTTACTTGAATAAAATAATGTATACTCTAGAGTTATTACAATAAGATTCATATTACGAAAATAGTTTGCCAAACAAGCCAAGTAAAATTGCACCACAACGTTATGTATAACTATAGTGACAATTGTCCACACAAGGCCACCGCTATTATCTTTATAATTAATTATAATATATTTACAATTGTCGTCATTCATTTCTAAAATCAGATATTCGGATATGCGGATACATATTTTACTGTTTACCTAAAACGACGTATAGCTATGAAAGTATTTGAAAAGACTTTTCAAAATATTTTTCCTGTAAAAAAGAACCCGTAATGCTTGTAGCCCCAGAAATATACATATAAATTCCGAGTGCGAAAGATCTCTGCAATACGAAAGCGCATTCGATTTGCCAACATCTCAGTAAATATGTATCCAAATATCCGATTGACATTTATTGCACAGTACTATTCGAAATGCCGATATACTTTGACACATCGAGTGTTAGAAAGAGATACAGGACATGTGTGACAAGGACAACGCTTAAATGCATACTTTTCATTGTAAAACTTGACGTTTCATATTTACGGTTCTGCAAGTTATTTTGGGGAAAAGCTTCAGTAGCTTGCAAAAATTTTTTTTAGATTTAATACGGTATTTTACGCCATCATCAATTGACGTACTTTTTATGAGCTGTCAAAACGCTATTCTCCCATAGATTTTGTATGGCAAAACACCTTATGACGTCACTAAGTAAACAACTCAATTGTCTTACTATTTATTGATTACAAAGCATTTAAAAATCTAATTTTACGTTAAATTGAATATGAACCAGATTTTTAGGGCATTAGAAGATTTATTTTACACAGAACATTATTTTTCGGGCGAATATACCCATGCACATTTTAAAAAGTTGCACGTCTTGCCCGGGGGCGAGATCGTTCGTGGACCCCCGTCCACGGGTCCATGACCCACAACCCGAAAAAACTAATGTCCTATAATTTTAAAACACAATTTCTCTAAAAACATAATTCAGTCGTAATTGCCTATCAAATTGGATTTTTGGTTGCATTCAATTGAATAAATAGTAAGAAAGTTAGAAAATAAGTGCCGCCATACAAAATCTCTGGAAGAAAAAATATATAATCATTTGATTTGTATCAACACTTGTAGTACGGTTGTCTATTGTTTGCCCGAAGATTATATGCCATAATCATCATTTTCCCGAATTTCATTTACCCGAATTTCATTTGCCCGAATGTTTCATTTGCCCTAAAAGACATATGACATACTTTTAATTGCCCGAATTTTAGATACCATAAGATACGAATGCCATAAGTATTGTTTGCCATAATTTTATGTGCCATAATAATTATTAGACATAATATTTAAATGGCATAATATTTAAATGGCATAACAAGTATTAGACAAATATTTAAGCCCCGTAATGGTTTTTTTTTCTGTGCATGGTTGATGGTGGGCTAGGTCGACGGAGCCCCGCTTCGCGGGGCTCCTACTTCTGTGTGGTTTATAAAAAAATAACCACGAAGGGGATGGCGGGGTCTATTCGCTCGCTTCGCTCGCTCACACGACCCCGCCATCCCCTTCTAACCTAACCTGTCCGAGTCGGGGTGCCCTAAAGTCCCAATTGCATCCAATTTCTCTTGATATAAACAACCGTTATACACCCGATGTCGATGGCAAATTATGTTATGGCATATCATAATTATGGCATGTGATAATTAGGACATGTGATAATTATGGCTTACAATGATTATGGCAAATGATGTTATGGTAAGTGACTTTATGGGAAACAATGATTCTGGCACGTGACTATTATGGCAAATGAGAGTAGGGCAAATGAGTATTATGTCGTATGATATTATGGCTGTTGACTATTATGGCAAATGAAATTAGGGCAAATAAAATTCGGGTAAACGGCGGTATACCTTGTAGTACAGTATTAGAGCAAGCAAACAATACGCCCTGTACAGCTCTATCTCGCTCCAGCATTAAAATAATTTATTATGATGTAGGCCGTTTCATCTGTTAAAATATTCAAAAATTTATTAAAAATAACTCGTCGAGTGTTAAAATGAGACAAATATGAGCGACAGGGACGACGCTCTACAAACACAATATATCTTCATCTTCTTCTAAAACCCGGCGCGTCATATCCGGTTGTTAATGTTAGGAGATCTTTCTTAATAGATTCACGTGTATATGTTTTGTATAAATAGTAGGTACATAAAGAGATTTATAAAGTCGTAAGTTTTTTATTGTTGTCTTTCTTTCATGCCTGGCCTGGTTATCGGTGCGAGTCAGCCTGTCGCATTCCATTGTATGAACGAGACGTGTCTTGCGAGCTACTAGCACGTGCGAGTTGGATAGTAGCTCGCTTCCGAGTTACAGACAACGTTTACATTTTATTATTCTTTGCAACATTTTTTGTTAATACTTAGCACAGTCCGTAACACAAATAACTTGTTTACAAAGTGCCAGCTAAACAGCAGAGATAGACTCGGGTTGTCTACTCGTAAGCTCGTCTGAGATGTTCACACATGACAGTAACTAGAAGTGGTCACATTAAGCCAGCAGCCACACCTTAAAAACTTACTAGACCACGACTTTACAATATTTATCCCACTAGTGTTAGCTAGTAACCTTGATACATACCCTTGAACAAATAACCTTGTAAATATTCGTTCCACAACAGAATCGAATACAAGACACACAGCACAGCAGCCGATAGCTCAAGCACTGCGCCTCATCATCATTTCGCTTACGACTTTACTCCACTCAAAATGCATTAATAACTAATACTACATTCACGACATTATTATTATATTTTTACAGTTTTAAATTATTGAGATTCTACATCGCTAATATTCACAAAGTTACATTTCAGGGCTAATCGAGCGCCCTATACTTAGATGTGTTACAGGCACATGAGACATATGTTTGTCTCTGAGATGACAACGCATCTGCGATGCCTCTAATAGACATGCTAGACATAATCATAAAAAGGCATTTTTGTTGTTATTTGCCGGTTATTGCGTGAAATTGCTGGTAAATATTTGTTATTATGGTTAAAAAATATTAGAAAACGGTTTTCTGATACTTTTCATGATGATAAAATAGGATTTTTTTTCTTGATTTAGTAAAACCTGAGTATTAACCAGGCAAAACACACAATAACCAGCCAATGTATGTAAGCATGACATTCGGTTTCAAAATATAAAAAAAAACATTCGAGATATTTTTAAATTATCTTTCGTTCTAAACCATTTGGTTTTTCTTGGTAGAGCTGGCAACACAAACATAATTTATATATGATATACCCGCAGCCCGCATCTAAATCAATTCTTAATCAATGTTTCTAGACGTCAAAATGAGAGCAAGATTTTCACAATGGGCGTTTTGATGCGTTTGGAATGATGCTCACTTCACGACAGCACTCTGACACTTGACAGACAATTGGCGCCGATTCTCTTGTGCACAAACTATCGTAAATTTAAGTTAAGTGCATCTTTCTCTTTCCATTTCTTAAAGAAAAGGACAGAAGATACATTTTAGTTTAATCCTGTCAAATTAGACAGCACCTGATGACAATTAACGTATATTTAGACGCCATGTTTTTAAATTGCTTCTAAATTATCACAGTTATGCAAAAACACCCTCATTGAAAAAAGAATTGCGAGCTATGATGTTATTAGTGCTAGCTTTTAAGCTTGTCAGTGTTGCCAGCGCTAGTGCAAGGGCTTTTAAGGCTGTAGTGTTGCCAGCCGTGTGTAATGTTGCCAACATAAAGTAAATGCGTGGCCTTACTTCGGCGGTTCTTCGTCGTTAGCGGTGAGAGCGAGCATGTCGGGCAGCTTGAAGTGCTGCATGTGGAAGGGGGGCTCCGGACTGCACGCGCGAGTAGGCTGGAGGACGATTTGATCAATTAATTAATATCTCGGGACATCTGATCCTTAACTAGGCAAAGCCTGGACTTAGGTAACCAGACAACTGACATACATACTGGTGTATTTTTGGTCTTGAATAACCTGCTAGATGATTCTACTTATAAAAATCTCGAATAAAATATCAGCTGTTTCATTCATTATGGTCGGGAATATTAAACTTCTGTTGGAAACTGCTGATATTTTTTTCGCGATTTCAGAGTTGGTTCCATAATAAAAGTAGTTTGTTTTTATGAGTAGAATCATCTCCTAACGGGTTATTCAAGACCAGAAATCGAGCTAGTATATGATTCAATTGACACTCAGACACAAAAAACCAATCATGCTGCACACACAAAATGTGTCCTGGGTGGGAGTCACCAAGACCTGCGGGATAGCAGTCAGGCTCACTAACCAGTAGACCAATAGGTCAGTTAAATAATACTAAATGAGTTAAACTTGTGATTATAGTCGATACTAGATGACAGACCGAGAGGTGTCAGCGAGCCAATAGCGACTTGACAATGGATGGATAGATGTTGTGTTAATACCGAATTGATTTTGATGAAACTTAAGAGGAACACATCTTTTTTTATCATAATAACGTGGATATTGTGTCATAAGTAGTCGTAGCATTCAATTTCCTTGCGGGTAAAGCTCGAGGTGGCGGCTAGTTTATGACAAACAATAACTTCTATTATTTTTTCTAATTAACTAAATCATTTTGGAAACATACCAAGATTATTTACATTTAAGTATCGCCTAGTGTTGGTAAAAATGCAGTATAGATTACCTGTGTGCTTCGGCCCCGCCGGCGCTGCGGTAGAATGCCCTTCCGGGCCATGAAGAATCTGAAACATACAACATGTAGTTAGTGTGATTTCTCACTCGGCCATCTTGCTAGCTCTTCAGAACTATGTCTGATCGGCTTATTTACTACTGTAGTATTTACTTGGTTTTAAATGATGACTTGTTTGATATTCGAATGTCGGATATTTGTATGTCTGATATTCGATTTCGGATATTAGATTGACAGATATTTTAATGTCGGATATTTAAATTACGGATATTTGAAATGCGGATATTCGTTGTCGGATATTCAATAGTCGGAAAGGACAAAACCCATATTGGGCTAATTTTGAAAGTAAAAGATTTTCGGATATTAGATTGACAGATATTTTAATGTCGGATATTTAAATTACGGATATTTGAAAAGCGGATATTCGTTGTCGGATATTCAATAGTCGGAAAGGACAAAACCCATATTGGGCTAATTTTGAAAGTAAAAGAAACGAATATTTAAATATGGGATGTTCGATTTTCCGATATTGAATGTCGGATATTCAAATTTGGGATATTCGATTTACGGAGAATATGAATGTTTAATATTTGAGTTTCGGATATTCCGATGACAGATATTTGAATTGCGGATATTCTATTTTCGAATATTTGTATGTCGGATATTATAATGACAGTTATTTGAATTGCGGATATTCGATGTCGGATAGTCGTTAGTCGGACATTCGAATTTCGGATATTTGATTTTCAAATAATCGATTTTTTGATATTTTAATGTCATATATTTAAATTGCGGATATTCGATGTCAAATTGTTAATAGTCGGATATTTGAATTTGGGATATACTATTTTCGGATACTTAAGTCAGATATTTGAATTGCGGATATTCGATGTCGGGTATTTGAAATTCGATATTCGATGTCGGATAGCCAAATCTGGGATATTCGATTTACGGACACATGAATGTCTGATAGTTGAATTTCGAAAAAAAAAATCGGATATTTGGAAGTCCAATATTCATTTTCAGGACATTTTAATTTCGGATTTTTAAATTACGGTTATTCGAGTTTGGGATATTCGATTTTCCGATCTTTTAATGTCCGTTATTTATACGGATATTCGAATTTGGGATATTCGATTTACCGATATTTGGATGTCGGACATATGAATTTCGGATATGCGAAACTCGGATATTTGCAATCCGGGTATTTTAATTTCGGATATTGGATTGTCAGATATTTGAATTTGAGATATTCCAAAGTCTGATAATTGAATTTCGGATAATCGAATGTTGGATATTTGAATTTCAGGTACAGGAATGTCGGATATCCAAATGTTGAATGACGTTTAATTGAATTTTTAATGGTAGATGTCGGTAAATGGAAATTCTGTATTTGGATGTTGGTTAATCGAATTTTGAATTGTGGATATTATAATTTCAAGTATTGTAATATTCAAATGATTCAAATGTAGGATATTCGAATTACAAATGTTTGGATGTTGGATATTCGAATGTTGGGGCCTCAAATATACTAACATCGCATATTACAATTTCGTATACCGTATACTCGATATCAGTCACAGAACGTACCGTATGGTAGAGATGGGTATGTTGAACTGCTCGGACACGGTCTGGAAGGTGAGTCCGCGGCTGACGCAGTCGGCGGCCTGCCGCAGCACCACTTCGCTGCGCCGGATGCGCTTGTTCATGCTGTACTCCACCGGCGCCGACAGCTGCTGCAGCGGTAACTCCTGTCGACAATTTCACACTCACATACATAGCAGCTTTTTGAAGGACAATCTTGCCTCACTATTGACATTCAGATTTAATAGTGGATTCTACCAGAAAAGAGCCGAGCAATAAAGAAATAGCGCCAGATCCATACTAATATTATAAATGGGAAAGTGTGTCTGTCTGTCTGTTTGTCTTTCTTTCACGGCAAAACGGAGCGACGAATTGACGTGATTTTTTAAGTGGAGATAGTTGCAGGGATGGAGAGTAACATAGGCTACTTTTTGTCTCTTTCTAACGCGAGCGAAGCCGCGGACAGAAGCTAGTATATTATAAACTAACGGCAATCTTACAGTGACATACAAATAGAACGTAGAAATGAGGTTTGGTTAGTGGCTTCAACGGTTTTATGTTATCTCGTCGCATTTCTGTACGGTTTGCACAACGGGACAAGTCAGAAGGAATTAACGTTACTGAATGGCCCGCTATTGAAGCTCGACGAGCCCCGGAGAAACGATTTAAATGTTTTAGAGCCCGCAACGATCGCTAAGAATTAATGTAACAGCAGAGAAAGAGACAAAATAGACCAATAGGCACAAAGGGGCAATACAAGGTGAAAGAAACACAGATTGCTTAGTGCTGCTAGAGTTTATTTCAGGATTAAAATCCATGCTAATATTATAAATAGAAAAGTGTATACATGTGTTTGTTTGTCCGTCTTTCCCGGCAAAACGGAGCAACGAATTGACGTGATTTTTTAAGTGGAGATAGTTGAAGGGATGGAGTGACATAGGCTACTTTTTGCCTTTTCTAACGTGAGCGTATCTGAAGGCAAAAGCTAGTGATCAATATAAGTGTCCTAAATGTGTTAGCTGTATACTACGTGAAAAATATCAGCTGTTTCCAAGAAAAGTTCAATGCTCTCCCGACCATAATGCATTAAACAGCCTAGCTGATATTTTTTTCGAGATTTCAGAGTTGTGTTCACAATAAAAGTTGTTTGTTTTCATGGGTAGAATCTTCTAGCAGGTTGCGCAGGACCAAACCTACAGCTAGTATAGTTAGACACTGAACTGACCTGTGCTTGGTCCCCGACGTGTATGACGTTGAGCGAGGCGGCGGGCCCGGGCCCGATCGTCATGATCTTGGGCCGGATCTCGCGGAACTGCGGCGTGGAGCGCAGCTGCAGCGCCTGCCATACGATGAGATAAACATTACTTATCAATCACGTACTGTGGCTTAGCCATTCTCCGTCTTTGTCATACCATCGTAGTTTGACAGTTGTGTGACGGAGGCAGTGACATGGCTCAGCTGAAACACTTGATAAGCAACGCTTCTTCATTACGACTTTCATTGCTAAATTTATTTATTTCACAAACATAATTGACGGTCTTCTGATCTAAAACTAGGCAGAGACTCAGACATAAAACAAACAATTGATTTATCCTGGGTGGGAGTCACCACGATCTCCGGTTTAGCAGTCAGGCTCACTAACCACTAGACTAGGCCAGTCAAAAGTAACATTGGTTTTTATTCATGGTCCTTCGAGCTGGCTACTGCGACTGTTGCACAGACAAAATTTTACTCAATGCTCAACTAAATACTCAATGCTTAACATTCATTGTTGACGTGTCGTATGATGAAGGCGAGCGGCTCGTCGCGAGTGTCGTACGTGTCGGACGGCTGTCGTACGCTGCTCGCTATACTCACATTGCTGATTTGTCGTATGATGAAGGCGGCTCGTCGCGCGTGTCGTACGTGTCGGACGGCTGTCGTACGCTGCTCGCTATACACACATTGTTGACTTGTCGTATGATGAAGGCGGCTCGTCGCGCTTGTCGTACGTGTCGGACGGCTGTCGTACGCTGCTCGCTATACTCACATTGTTAACTTGTCGTATGATGAAGGCGGGCGGCTCGTCGCGCAGGTCGTACGTATGGTCGTCCGGCGGCCGGACGGCTCCGGTCCGGTCCGGCTCAGCTCCGGCCCGGTCCGGCTCGGTGTCGGACGGGCTGTCGTACTGACACTGCACGTTCGCGATCGGAAAGTCTGGTGAGGAACACTGTTGTTATTAGTTGTTGTGTTAATAAATATTAGTAATTTGTGTTTAATAAGAAAACATACGTACTTGTGTCCAGTTACGGGTAGTCAGAAGGTAGAGATCTGAAGATCAGTCTAACCAACAGATATTGTTGCCTATTTATTACGTTGCGGACGTTTAAGGAACTTCGCACACTTATTCAGTTTATGTGAATAGAAAACAACGAGTTTGTATAAAGACGCGTTTGGTGTCCATCACAAAGTCATCAGCTTTAGAATAGAATAAAATCATTTATTTGCCATAAACATGTGTATACATACATACACACGCAGGTGCATGCAGCTTTCGTACAAGATCATTATTTTTTATGCACATTAACTGAATCGAACTAAATAATTGTGAGTATAGGTATCGCTCCACGTAAAACATTAGTATATAGCTGAATCCGTTTAGACTGGGAGCATGAATAATGGCCAGATCTTCGTGAACCGGAACGTGTGGGGAATTTAATTAAATAAAACATATTTACACGACGAAAATCATTATTAATGAATAATTATTTATCCGTACATACGATCACCCGTAACACATAGCTTCTAGACACTGGCGTTACTCTGCGGACGTTTTCCATTGAGTATATAGACTTTCCTAGTTATGGGAATTTTATATTCTTGGCTTATATTCACGTAGTTGAAGTTAAGTTCGCTTTTTCCCAACGATGAGAAAACCAATATTTTGATGTGTACTTTGAATAGTTATAAAAATAATTAACTGGGTTGTTTTAAAATACACCCACTGTTGTGTGATTTTTGAAAATTACATTTTTAAATATTTTTTTCGATTTGTCTATGAAAAAAGCATAATTTACCGTTTCCAAGAAACATAATTCATCTATTAGCAGTGTAGTAAAACGTTTAATAACACAATAATTTTACTACAAAATCCTAATGTGTTGAAAAAGACAAAAATAACAAAATAAGACAATATAGTCAATAGTAGCAAGAATATTTGTGTGGAACAATAACCCTGTAATCATTCAATTTTGGAAGAACTATTTAAGTTAAGCCCACGTAAACAAAACGGATCATAACCGAAAATCTACCATACTCAATGGAAAATAAGTCACAAATTCGAACCGCAGAGTAATTACAATAAATTACGTTACATAAATAATTAACTTATAATTATTTTACTTACAATTTAGTTAAGTACATCAATTATAATTTTTGTAGTTACTTTGACTTATTGTTAAACACTTACTGAAATTTCACTAAAATCGTTATAAAAATTATGTGTAAAAAATAGTATATTATACATACCGCCATGAGAAGAGATAAATTTTGTAAACACATTCAGGTTCGCATCCTTTGGATCAAATTCGAGACTCGAAGTACATGTCTGCCGGGGTTTCAGAATAGTTAAAATAGTTAAGGTGCGTTGGGGTAAGATCGGCGCTGGGGTAAGGACGTAGGAATCAAATATTCCACTTATTTGGCTATATTTTTTAATGCTAGCCACATTGCGCAATACGTTATTTTGTTCCGCCCCGCCCCGCAGTGACCGCCAGTCCCTCCGGCAACTAGGACGTGTAATAAAAGGTAAAAGGTGAAACAAGATAAGTTTTAAAAGAGTAGAAAAGATCGGACACATTCTTTTCTTGCATTCTATGCTCCTAGCAATAGAAATACTATTAAATTATTGTCCGAAATTGCCCCTTGACGGCCAAATCGTTATTACACTCTCAAAAAATGTTCCCTGATTTTACAGGCTTCTAAAACAAAAACTGTTGTGTGTTAATAAATAAACTAATATTAAAATTACACTGTGATAATTCATTATCAATTTCCACCATTTCTCAAGACCGTGATGTTTACCAAACTTGAGAAAAAACAGTTTTTGCAACATGCTTGCAACTATTCGAAAATCCGTCCGGTATTACCCTAACGCACCCGTGGCCCCGGAACATAAAGGGAAACTGAAGGAATATGAGTGGGTTTTAGTCAGTAAAAGTCTGACACGCCCTCCCGCCCCGCCCAGCGCCCAGGACGGCAGACGTCATTTGATGATTTCACACTCCAAAAAAAATGTTGTCGTTCGATGTGTCAAATGCGATTCAGTACCACAAAACAATGTACGACAGCGATTTTTATCGTTTAAACCTTCAACGACCAACCGACAGCCGGCTGTCGGGCTGCTAATGTCTTTCTGATCACATGTGTTCGAAGATTTAAACATAAAACGACCAAGTGGAAATGCTTGTTAGGTTGGTATTACATTTGTGTTAGCTTCAGTTTAGACAGATTATTTACTGTCGGTTGTATTGTCGGTACGAATCTTGGTAGAAGTTCTTTAATTACAATATTTATCTCTTCTTGCGGCGGAAACTATAGCTTAAATATTAAAATTAATTAAGTATACAATATTGCCACGTGGTCCCGGCTATTGATTTGCCACCACGAACATTCAGGTCAGAATAAACAAAAGATGCTTAGCGAGTACTTCAGCTGAATTGTCGTAAATGAGACAAAGATATTCACAAAGACATGACAAATACCTGAAGGTAAGAAAAATATACTTCTGGAGCAAAAGTCAAAATATTTGCACACTTAAGCTCATTACTGCGATAAAACGTTGTTTATAATTTCCCTAAAGGAGCGCAAATCAAATAACTCGTAATATATAATTATTGCTAATTTCTTTGCGAAAGCGAAACCTGCCAATGGGGCGGGTTTTCGTCATAATTCAGAAAAATTATAACTTCCTAATCAATTTAATTATAAGCTAAATAATTATTCTACTCAAGCCACCACCATGAGAATACATAAAGAAAATCCCTACATTCTCTAAATAATTCTACAGCTTACTGAAAATATAAAAATAGTATAATTATTCACACAAACAATTAAGTACAGTAATAATTAATTATTTAAGTACGACGATTATTTTTCTATAGTTAATTTACTTACTATTAGTCGTTGCCAGTGAAAAACAAAATCAACAATAATTATTATAAATAATTAACAAACAAAAAATAATAATTTACTAAATATTTGGGTTGGATTAACACTACTTTGGCAAATTAGGAACTAAATTATAATTATTTTGACATATAATTCAATTATTGGATTAAGTACTAAGTAGTTATATATAAGTACTACGCAGTGTAGTTACACAGTCATTCCAGTCACATAAACTATTGATATAGCCAGAAAATCACGATATTATAAGTAAAAATAGAAAACGAAAATGTTTATCTCATATATTTTTAAGCAATATTACGTACTTAAAAAAAACAATAATACTTAATTGTTGTTTTTTACAATATCGATGTATCTGACTAATCGAGTTACCGAGTAATAAGTCTATAGCTTTGTAATAAACTATTGGCACTTGTAAATTTTATCGATTTGCGAGTTTTGGTTAAACATAGTAATTATCATTTTATTAACTCCCACTGAAAATGTTAAAAGTTAAGTTATTTATTTAACTGTATTCTCTGAAGCCGTATTTTATGTTATTATTACTTTTCAGAGTCTCATGAATATATAAAACTTTGCTTGCTTTAAAAATACCAGCCTTTTATTGCCTCACTGCAGGGTAAAGACCCCTTCTCACACATAAAAGCCACAAGAAAAAAATCCTGGTATGAGAGTTCAATTTATCAGTCATTCAGTCATTGGCAAGTTTTTTATTTGAGTCTCAAGACTTGTTATATGAACATTCCTCGTGTATCGGCAATAAAATTATAAAGTAGGTACACAGCGTAACTAGATTGGGGTCAATCTTAAAATAATATTCAGCATCGATCCATGATTTGTTTATATAATTCTGTGAAAAAATACGTAACGAAGTCGACAGTTACTTGTTCTTCCCATTATTGGGAATATTTTTCTGTTTAAGACCATACTTGGGAACGCTCTGATTACGGCTGAATCCAAAGTTTTTTTATAAAAGCCAGTCATTTTGCCTTTTTTATATTCTTATATTGCAATTAATGCTTTGTAATTACTTATATCGATTCCATGAATTGTTCTCGACTCGTCGATCGACCACAATCTATTATGGACCACCACAGTGTAAAAATAATAATGATAATAATTACTAATTAGACTAGACACAACATGTATTTAAAAACTTAAAGGGGCATATCTTTACTTAAAGAAATCGATATCCGCGTTCACCTACAAAGTTTTAAAATATTATTTATTGCTTTTCTAAGGCAAATGTTTATGAGTTGTATGCTAATCAGAAATTGTAATAAAAAATATATAGATTTCCGTCTACTACTGACCCAGTGCTGGGCAAAGGCCTCTTCTCATACAGAAAGTGAAAAAGTTGATAGAGCTTGATTTTGTATTTAATGTCAAATTCATTTCGAGCAAAAATAAGTGTAAAATTTCAATACTGCGCGGCGTATGATTTAGTCTAAATAGACTAAAATATGTTTATGATATTTTACGTGTTTTACCACCGTATTATTATGCCACTGACACGCCATTCCACAGAAAATGTGAAACTACCTTTCATTATGATCACTGCCTGTGTAATTACAGGCACAAGAGACAAGTATGTTTGTCTCTGTGGCAGCAACGCATCTGATCACCTCTGATATACATGTGGGCATCGGTGACCACTACACGTCCGGGGCTCAAGCTTGCTATTGCAATAGTAGATAATTGATCGAATTTTGACGTAAAACGTCAAACTTTTGTCAACTTTTCCATAAACCGGATATTTGACAACTGTCAAAGTTGTCAAATATCCGGTCAATGATCATTGAGACACGATTGCAGTAGGAGTCATCTCGTGTTTTTGGATATAAAAACACGTGTATGATCTCGATACTATAATTAATAACCGTACATTGTCATTAAACTGAAATATTATTTTCAAACGGGACATTGGCAGAAATCACTGAAAATTCGGTGGATTGCCATAATTAATGTAAAAGTTGAAGTTGAAGTTGCAGTAGCAGATTTGAGTCCCAGGTGGGCGACAAAATTTGCCATCAAAAATCTATCACATACCCTCAACACATTCAGCGATAGAAGTATTCTAATGCTTAAGGTTTCCAAAACTATAGCAGTAAAGATATGCCCACATTACTTCCTACACTTATTAATACGTTTTACATTGTTTAGTTCTTAACCTATCTCCCTGTAGACACAAACTCCTTACATCTTATCTCGATAGCAGTTTAGGTATATTTATAGAAAAATCTACACTTTTCCGCTTATTCTTCTAAATCCTAGATTCATAAACGACACTTAATTTATGGAGTTATAAAAGTAACTTGTATTTTGCACAATATTTGCGTTACTTGGGTAATACAAGCTCTAGACCTAATAGAATAAGGTTCATATTGCGTAACTTAGCGATAACTCGAAATTAAGTGTCGTTTATGAATACGGCCGTAAATACTTCAAGGTTAGACACTATGTTATGGCAGAGGGTATTATAGTACCACAGTAACACTATACACTCTATAAATACAGTCGAATAGGAATATAGGTACTCTTGTTATACGAACATTTAGGGCACAATGTTTCGTTGCGATATGAGACCATTGGGAGCTAAAACATACCTATTAGTGTTTTGAAAAAATCTACTGTAAATCGGCAAGAATAAGGACGCAAGAGTCATTACTACACCGCTGGTCCCGCCGGGGGCGAAGCAATGGCACACAAGTCACATAGAGTTGCCCCATCAAAAAGTATTTTAATATAAACAAAAACCTCTAAATGGCACGAAACTTCGTGAGAGATTTTGACATCGAATATTTTAGGCTCCAAAGTATCCAGACTCACTTTCAAGATTTTGCTTACATTTTCATGTCAGCTGAACAAGAGTACCTAACCAGGTGTACAAAATACTTATGATAAATTTGGCAAGATTACAAGACTTACAGCGCGTCTTCATACTTCTCGGACCTGGCCTCCACCATGAGGTCTAGCGGGTCCAGGATCTGCGTGCGCGCTCCTCGCCGACCTTTCGAAAACTGACTCTTTATGTCATACTTCTCCATCCAATTCCGCAAAGTCTTTCTCGGCACTCCGTACTTATTAGACGCGGCGTACACACTGTATCCTTTCTTCACTGCGATCAGGGCATCTCTAAGGTGTTGTGACGAATACTGCTTGTAAGATTTTTCTTGAAACACATCAGTCTCTATGTTAACGATCTCGTTAGGTCTCCGGCCGACAAGCCGCGGTCTCGCGTGGATGTTAAGAGGTATCCCGTGGTCCATATCGATAAAATGGCGCGTCACAATTTCGGTGGAGGTCCGAACCCCTGGAACAAGCAAGGTCAAGAAACCGCCCTTTAGAATGACAACAAAAACATATACAACAAGGTCTTACATGAAGAAACTTGGGCGTTTCTTTTCCTGGCTTCTTACAGGTAGCTGTCACAATTATTTGTTGGACTACCCTCATTCCGTGACACTTTCGAGCTGAAAATCCAACTTTGAACTTTCGTCTGTAGATTGGAAGTCCAAAGCTACAGTTCGAGAGTCTCAGTTGAAGTTTTCGAGCCCAAAAATTGAGTCATAGAACGAAAGTAGTCCTACAAATCCAGTTGTGACGTATACAGCTGATAGATAGTTCACTCTAGTTTGCTAATTTATCTAAGGCTTATCAAATAAATATGCTACTTTAACATCTTATTGACGAAAAATAAATATTTAGCAAAAAAAAAATGTATTAAAAATAATATTGTTTGGGAAGTCCCATTCTCTGCTCCTAAGAATATATGTTTGGAAAACTACAGGCAGGGTTATCAAAATTCTAAGAGAATCGAAAGTATATGAATCTTGGGTATTTAGCAATTTGACATAGAGTGAACTATCTTCATTAAAATACTGGGAAAGCATGCGTTTTGTAAAAAGCGAGGAAAAGCCGCTCTTATGGGTTTTTTTGGGGTTTCAAATAACCAAAGCGAGGTTTAGTATCGAACATTTTTATTTAAAAAAAAAAGTTTTTTGTTTGCGGGATTACGTTTTATGTTTGCGGGATTATGCTAAAACTAAATTAATTAAAAAAGTCACATAAGTATTTACAAAATTTGTATTTTATTTTTGTCATTGTCAATCGACAATCTCTGTCATGTCAATCTGTCGATGTCGGTGTAACGATACAAATGGAACATGTGCAGGTTCCTTTATACGTCATACGACTAAAAAAAAATACTTAAGTATCAATAAATTCCATTTAAAAGCATTGTCGTAATCGTAATGTCTAGAGCCTAAAAAACTTCTTAAAATATAAAATCAAAACTGTTAAACACTGCTACTTTCCACATCTGTCCGTCTGTCTATTCGCGTTAAACTGAAAAACTATTGAACGGATTGACATACAATTTTCCCTAATATACACAGTAATTCATGAGGAAGGTTTAGTGTGTACTTGCATCACACAATTGGGAAAAGATAATTGCAAAGATTGCCAATCCATACTAATATTATAAATGCGAAAGTAACTCTGTCTGTCAGTCAGTCTGCCTGTCTGTCTGTCTTCTTCACGCCTAAACCACTGAACCGATTTGAATTAAATTTGGTACAGATATAGTCTGAGACCCAAGAAAGGACATAGGATAGTTTTCATCCCGGAAATCCCCCGGGAACGGAAATTATTAGTCTACGCGGACAAAGTCGCGGGCATAAGCTTGTAGAATAATAAAATAGAATAAAACGACCAATGAATACGGTAAACCTCAATTTAATTGAAACATAAATAATTACAATTGTTTTATGTAATACATTAAGTACAACCGGGAAACAATAAGTTCGCGAAACGCAACGACAAACATAATACTGCTTATGAACGTACATGTAGCTGAATTTAATATAGCTCCCATTGTCAACTGGTTTCATACTTTACTTCAGGATAAAATATCTGTTTGTTTCTTTAATAGGGATAACGACAACATTAAAAAAATGGCATTCTGTTTAGTCCGTCTGATAGATCGGCCAAAAATACGGGACACGTATTTTTTGCTTGATCAAATTAAGATGATAATGAGCAACAAAGTTTCGGAGTGGGGGCTTTTGACGTCATCGTCCTGCAAAATATGTATCTGATCGTGACGTCATGCGCAACTTTAACGCACTGTATCTTCGTCATTCTTCGTTTACAAGAAAAAAGAAAATTTAGGTGTCCAAAAATTTTTGATAATCTACCTGACGGACTAGATAGTATTTTTTTTTGGTGACTCGCCTATTGTAACTGATAGATTTCTAAAAGTACTGCACCGATTAAAAAAAATCTATTCCTTATAAAAGAGTAATGCTTGGTA
Source organism: Athetis lepigone (assembly GCA_033675125.1). Taxonomy (NCBI): domain Eukaryota; kingdom Metazoa; phylum Arthropoda; class Insecta; order Lepidoptera; family Noctuidae; genus Athetis; species Athetis lepigone. Next base: position 970,394 of record CM066223.1, read on the forward strand.
CACAAAACAAAGATTTATCGCTACGATTTAACTGCGCAGTTAGGTCGTAACGATATATCGTCGTCGTGTGTACCGTTTAATAAAGAATAACATCTCACTATGAACCACAGCGACATCTAGTAATTAATATATTTGATTTTAGCATATTGTAAAAGTCAAATTCACGGTAAAAACAGTATTAAAAGCCAAATATTTCATTAAAACCAGTTCACAATAGAAAGCCAGGCTTAGCATTAAAATATTGTATATATCTACAGTAGACGCTTACATCTATATTATTATGTATATATTTATATACTAGTAGGCACTTCATGGGTTATAAACGCGCTTTGTATATTTTTTGGCTTTGAATTGAGATTATTTAAGCCCGGTTTTTTGAACGAAAAATTAATGTACCAAATTGTTACGTAAGTCGGTTGAGGATATTTCTGTCAACTGACACAGCAACTTGACAATATGTCACATTATTTTTTCAAGAAACCGGGTGGAAATCAGTTAATTGTCATACAGGTATATTAGCTTCACAAAAATGTTGTTATTGGGATTTTATTTATCACACACTATAATGTGTTATGGCTGCAATAATTATTACACACATCAAAAGTGTCTAGGGATATTTCAATTAAACCTAAACAACTAACATTCTATTAACTTTTTGTTAAGACACCTACACATTAAAATAAACCTTGTTTAATAGCCTATCTAATCTGATAATAAACTTTTAGATAAAGTAAAATTAAAAAAAAACTTAGAAGAAGAGGAAAAACTCGGACAAAATTTCAATCTAAACTTTATTTTTGAAACATCAAAACCTAAACAAAACAACTATTGTTTTATAAAAAATGTTGCAAACTTAAAATTAATAATCCGTGGATCCACCTAAGACTCTCCTGACACATCTGCAGCGGTTCTGTATACTCAAAACAAGGGTGTCAATATCCTGTTGGGGAATACTGTCCCAAATTGCAGTTTCTGAAGCCATGAGGACCAGTCAGAGCGTTATATCCAGGCTTTGGTCACGTTATCGTGTCACAGGGGAAGTGGTGGAACGGCACCGAGGACCTCAACGCATTAAAACACATGTACAGGACCAATTTATAGTAAATGCTGCACGAAGTCAACCAAATGTAACGGCAATGCAATTGATTCAAAGGCTACAGAGAGAGTATGGTTTGCTGGTAAGCGGTCAAACTTTGAGAAGACGACTGCATGAAGTCAACCTACGCACTCGTAGGCCACTAAGAGTACCAGCGCTAAGGAGAGGCAATCGATGAAGAAGATTACAATGGGCTATTCCACACGAAAACTGGAACCATTCTCAATAGTCACTTGTGCTTTTCACTGATGAATCCAGGTTTGGATTTCATCCTGATTCGCGAAGAGTACGTGTTTGGAGAGAACCTGGACGTTGGAATCGACTGCTCTAAAATACCAAGATGAGGTGCTAGAGCCTGTAATCTTGCCCCACAGACAACAAATGGGACAAAATTTCCAGCTAATGCACGATAATGCCCGTCCACATACGGCGCGTATCGTCACAAGTTGGTTACAACAGCATGATATCCAAGCTTTAGACCGGCCTGCACAATCCCCTGACTTAAATCCTAATGAGCATGCCTGGGATATGCTTCTGAGAAGAGCTCTTAGGAATTTCCCTGAAGATATTGAGGATGAAAACCAGCTTTTCTTGCATCTTAAAAGGACTTGGGACAGTATTCTACAACAGGATATTGACACCTTGTTTTGAGTATGCAGAACCGCTGCAGATGTGTCAGGAGAGTCTTAAGTGGATTATTAATTTTATGTTTCAACAATTTTTGTAAAAAATAGTTTTTTTGTTTAGGTTTTGATGTTTCAAAAATAAAGTTAAGATTGAAATTTTGTCTGAGTTTTTCCTCTTCTTCTAAGTTTTTTTTTAAATTTAACTTTATCTAAATGTTTATTATCAGATTAGATAGGCTATTAAACAAGGTTTATTTTAATGTGTAGGTCTTAACAAAAAGTTAATAGAATTTTAGTTGTTTAGGTTTAATTGAAATATCCCTAGACACTTTTGATGTGTGTAGTAAAATAATTCCTTTTTGATATCTCATAAATACAAAATAAGGTAGTATAATACTTTTGAATATGATTTTAAAACCCCAAAAAAGTTTGGAGTCTCTTGCCGGTTCTTCTCCATACAAACAACATTTCGGAATAACTAGATTCATTTTCGTTTTGTAAATGACATTTAGAAGTGCCTTTTTTAGTCTAATAGAAATAATTGATTTAACATTGACCAACATAATGTTCCTCGTACAACAATTAGCTAATTTCAGTATCAATATGACCTATTTAGATTATTAATTAGCCCGCAAAATACACAAATCGCGTTTGAAGAAGAGAATTAGAACTAAAACCATTAGAACAGTATTATTGATAGGAACGTAGGTTGTAGGCCATTCGACGTTGCCTCTAGTAGTACTTACAGCCGTCACTTAATGACAATCAACCATTTACTTCAATCAGTTAAAATCATGATGGATTGTAATCATAAACTAACTTTTCCTCGCGGTTTCACCCGCATCTAAGGACATTTAAATAGTCATCTAGTTAAAAAAAGTTTTATCACTTTTTCGTTCCGTAACTTTTAACAAAGAATTTGAAATGTAATAAGTATATCGAAGGTTGAAACGGTTAAATCGTCTTCAAGTAAATATATTATTATAGATTGTGACGATTAAAGATTATGAATGACTCATTAAAGTGACGCCTGAGTACACCAATATTGAATGAATCCTTGTTTTTGACTAATTGTTAAAAACCTTTGAGAGATTTGTCAAAATTACTGTGACATTGAATTTCTCAGTGATTATCATTATTTTTTTTTCAATTACTGAATTTTATTCGTTCGGTGGAAAACTTGGGAGTCACACAGTTAATTTTAACTGTTAAAAGTTGTTGGTATTGATAACTGTAGTAGTTATGTCTTCAAACCTCTTTACTATACTTTGCTTAAAGTTAAAATTAGCATTTGATGACTACAACATTTTGTACCATGATCGTGCTATTATGGTGTCAGGCACGGAAACATGTTCACTGAACCGTATCAAGATCGTGTCACATTACGGTATTTGACACCATCATCAATTGACGTACTTTTAAAAGCTGGCAAAACGCAATGTCACGTTATGACGTCACTAAGTTAGCAATTCATTTGAGTAACTTTTTATTCATTTCAAGGAAAAAAAAACAAATTTGCATTTAGGCTTTAATAATTAAGAGGTTTAGGGACTACGCACATTTATTCAGCTCCATTCAGCTTATGCCCATATAAAACAACGATATTGTACGGAAGCTGAACGGACGCGTACGCGTCTTCATACAAAATCGTTGTTTTCTACGGACATAAGCTGAATAGAGCTGAATAAGTGTGCGTAGTCGCTTAATAGAAATAGTGTCTAACATTTGTTGGTTAATGATGTAAACCACCCAATTGTTGATGTTCCGGTCGATCAGTGCCTGTTACTTTCATAGTACATGAGACAAGATAACTTTAAGCAACGCCTAAAAAGGGGAATGAAGAGAATCACAAGATATAAGTCAAGCCAAATAATTGCCGGATGTCTGGAAATATTAATAACTAATAATATAGTTAAGTTTCACTGTATATTAGTATAAATTGACTGAATTATAACAAAGCTAATTGTTTTATGTATTACTTTTTACGTGTAAATTTCTTTGCGAAAGGAAAACGCAATGATCTTTAAAATATCACGCCTGTGTTCCTTAGGGGTAAGCAAACAGTCTGCGATAGACAATATACTAGTAGTTACTTTAAAAAACCAAGGAATGGCATATTTAAATGGTCGCCATTTTTCTTAAATTCTCATCAAGAGTTAAAAATCTCATTATAATCGATGCCCAAACATAATTTTATCCTAATTAAGTACACAATAATAATAATTATAAAATACTATAATATATAATAATTATGTATAATATTAATATAATATAAATTAATACAAATATAATTTATAATATGTTAAGCCGTTGTTTTAATCATTGTTGCGCTGTAGTTGTTTTTAGAAAATTTTAATAATACAAAAGTATCATTTTCAGTATGAGTAAGTATCAGTGTTTTTATATAAATTAAATGTACCTAATTAGCAAAATCTTCTTTTTTAGAATGTTTATAGAGAAAAATCTTTTTATATGTATGTTTTCTATAATTTCATTACCTAATGATATTTTTTATTTGCGTAAAATAAAATAAATATCCTGGGACATCTTAAACACGGCCATCTGATCCCAAGCTAAGCAGAGCTCGTGTTACGGTAATCAGACAACTGATAGACATAGACATACTTGTATATTTTTAAATACATACATATTATAGATAAATAACACCCAGACACAGACCAAACAATAATGCTCATCACACAAAGTTTGTCCTGGGTGGGAATTGAACCCACGACCTCTGGCTTAGCAATCAGGGTCACTGACCACTAGACCAACAGGCCCGTCAAAAAAGTAGCTCTAATGCAATAAGTATCGTGGGTAGAGCCTCAGTTTAAAATAATGCCCACGACTTCGATTGCACCCTGTATAAAGTTTGTGAGGTTGTAGTTAATTTCTGGATGTACTGAACCGATTTTGAATTCTTTTACCAATAGAAAGCCACATTAATTGTGAGTTTCACAGGCTGTATAACATCACGCTATTGCCCACGGGAACCGAGCTGTAAGAGAAGACACGTAACGCGGATAAAACCGCGGGGTCGGCTAGTATTTACTAATTTTCTAAAAACAACCGCTGCAACATGAAAAAAGCTTAATATAATTTTAATATTAAACACTAAAAATTTCATTTTAAGTCTTTTCTTTATATATATCTGGACGAAGTCCTTCCAAGCACTCGTTTTTGAAAAAGGCCAATCATTTCATTATAATAACATTAATATTAATTAATTTTAATAACTAATTAATTTATTACACAAGCATAATAACGTCAAACTTACTAATAAATAATTGTAATGGGAGAATGTCTCAAATGTGTTGTGGGTTGGCAACACTGTACTTTCAACTGGCAACATCGTTTGCTTATAAGCTAGTAACATCGATTATTTTGTATTATAAGAATTGCTATAAAAGACACCATTTCACCCTAATATTTTATCAATATTCTTGGTTCTGTTCCTCATAGCTCTGAAATCGGTTCTTATTAGATCTAAAAATCGATTTTGGTTATTACTCTTCTCAGATTTGACCAAAACCAAAATATTGTTTGGGATTTGAAACAGCCCCCTTACCATGACGTTTAAATTAAGATTGTTTTAGTCCTGTTGCAGGAGTGTGCAAGTGACAGCGTTAGACACTTTGTCTAGCGCCGTCTCTTTCCCACTGAAAGTAATATCAAAGTGATACTGCTATAAGGGCTTGTGGTACGCCCCCAGGCTTTGAACTCTGAGTTTGTTTCGGATATTTCTTCTCAGAGTAGTCCAGCTAGGAAACAATGGCCCATCATTTGCTTAAAACCCCAAAATTAACAAAATACCGAAGAGTAAAAGTGTGATTTTTAACCAATTCACAATAAACATCATTCTATATTTTTTTTATCATTTTACGATGTTCTCGTAAACACGGACTAAGCCACGAATAAAAATAAGTAATCCCAACCACAACACATTTGAGATTTTCTCAAAATTATCTAAGAAACATTTATCTTTGGGTACGATATTGCGGGAAAGTAGTAATACTTTATACCGACGTTATTGACACATCGGGCTTTAGACAAGGACAGACGTATACGAGTGAGAGAGACGGCGCTCTACAAACTGTTCGTGGGCCCGATGTGACGTAACGTTCGGCTTTACATAGTCCATACATAGTGTTGTGTGAACATTTAGAATATAATAATTATGTAAAATAGCATTTTTTGTTATAAATATAGGCAACGAGAGAAAAAAAAGGTTTTAGTACATCTTTTAGATAAAGCAAAAAATGTTGAATGCCCTCACAAGTATAGGTATAATGCGTAATGCCTAATGTTAAAAAACATGTTTTCTGCTAATTTAAAAGGCGGACAATAAAAAATTAGAGATAGAATCGCTTTTTTTGCCTATTTAAATATAATCGTAAAATATGAGTCTCGCTGAATATAGTAATTGATTGTTTATTGCAAGATTTGTTTTTAGGATGTTTTTTTTTTTGTATATTTTACTTCGTTACAGATTATTATTAAATGTTCACATCCAACACCGAAATAAATAAAAGAAAAATTTCATCTTTGGGACAATAAATAAAAGAATAATTTAAAAAATATTTTCAGAAAATTTCATAAATTAGTTTTTTTTTCGATAATCTTTGCTTTTCTTTGGCAGTTTTTTTAATCTTTCGTATACTGGCCGTTTTGAGCCTATCTTTATAAAAGTCCGTCTAGCAGCGCCAATCTCAAAAACTGCTCGACAGTATTACATTAAGTAGTTTGCTCTTAAAAATAGCCATATAATTTTAAAGTACATTCAATCCTAATAGTAACAATAAGTCGTTTATTTATTTAACAGAGAAATAAAACATAAGTTAAACCTTATTTACTAGAACTTTGAATTGCATATAACAGAAAAAAATTGCATATAAGCACCTTTCTTTGACAGCTGTCAGTGTCAAAATGATCTGTCAACCGGCTGTCACTGTGACGTGTGTTGGCGGGAACTGAGAATTACTTTTTGTCGTGGCCAGATCTCAAAATTTATAATTTTATGAAGAAACTATAATTTTCAAAATCTGGCTGTATACATAGTTCTTCTTGTACGTTTTTTGTCACCTAACTCGTAAACTAATTTAGATGACATTTTGTGTATATATTTTAATGGATTCCTGCCTGAACACAATTGGACCACTAATATATATTAATTCACAAGATCAAAAATAATTAGTAATTCTAAGCCCTCACCAACATAAGCACAGGGTACATACTATCAGTTGTTTCTCTAAGCCTTACAAAGTGTCTGTCACTCTTATTAGTTGATTGTTTACTGTTTACTTTGTGGGTATGTAAATATTCATGAATATGGTCAAATTAGTATGATACAAAACCATATAAAATAACGACAAATAAGCTGAAATAAAGGGATTGAAGTCTGTTCAAACTGGTATAGAAAGTGGTTTAAAAATCAATAGCGTTGATGATGTAAAATAGATCTTCTTCAAAGTCGTTCAACGCACATAAATTCAAGTACATTAACGGAACTATCTGTTTATAAAACCAATGGTAGTGACGAGGAGATTAGTATTTCCCCTATTTACGAATTATTGTATTTATCGCCACTTTTGAAACTTAACTACCTCAAGCTACACAGTAAAATGTTTGCTCTTCAATCACGTAGTCACTGTGAAAATCTTCAATCTCAAACAAAAACTGTCCACATCCATCCATCCCCTACAAAAAAACCCATCCCAAAAAACCAACCAACGCGAGTGACAGAGACAACCCCACTCACCACTTACGCTCTCACTCTAACATCACTCATGTACCGACATGTCCAGTGCCGAGCCCTCCTCGGGCTTCCCTTCCTCCCCCCTCTCCTCGCCCCTCTCCTCGCCTCTGTCCTCGCTCCTCCCCTCGTCCTCACTCGAGACATTATTAGTGAAAGTGAGGAAATGCTTGCCGAAGTCGATTTCAGCTTCGTAGGCTTCCGTTTTGTCATAATTGTGTGTGTCTGGGGCATTAATGTTAAAGTCGAAGTTCTTATATTCCTTCTGTTTCTTGCTGTTCTCCACGAACTGCTTGAGTTGCTGCGGCATCGGGAACGAGGACTTGATGTGACATCGCTTCATCCAGTTGCGGAGAGACTTGCGCGGGACCTTGTGGGTTTGTGCCGCTCTGGAATACACACGAAGATACAATTAATCCTTCGATCGAACACACGTGATTTGTGACACAATAGAAAAAGAAAAGCAGCGGAACTGCCAGCTGTCGATTGGTCGTTGAAAGTTAAATACATTTTGTTTGTGTCGTAATCGTCTTTTAAGTAAGAATTTACATAATTTATGACCAGGCCGTGTCGCATATAAGGCCAGTCCCAGGTATGAGCCGGCCTAATATAAATCTGATCAACTTATCCATACTAATAATAAAATGAGAAAGTCTGTCTGTGTGTTTGTCCGTCTTTCACGACAAAACGGAGCAAAAAATTGACGTGATTTTTTTAAGTGGAGATGGTTAAAGGGATGGAGTGACATAATGCTCCTTATTGTCTCTTTCTAACGCGAGCAAAGCCACAGGCAAAAGCTAGTACTGTAATGAGGAATCGTGTTTTGAAAGCTCATCACCAAAACGTGATGAACAGGACAAATCTTTTTGTGATTATTATGACTGTATGTTGTAATTCAATTTTGTAGTATTTTACATTTTAGTACTCCAATTTGGGTAGGTCCCATAGAAGCTTTTGATGAATTTTAGAAAAAGGATCGATTAGCATCAATAAATGTTTCTATTTAAAATGGCTCTCGCTATCTCAATTTCTTCATGAAAAAATATGGATAGTTTCCTAAGACCATTTTCGTCTAACCTAATGTTCAGTTAAAAGTTAGTGACATATATAACCAACAAGGAAAATGTAAAACTCACCGATATATACTCCCGCCCTTCTTAACATCCATGAGGGCAGCCCACATGGCCTCGTTAGAATACCTCCTGTTAGGGTTAAACTTGCCCATCATCACCCTCTCCAAATCCTTACGCGACAGCCCAGAGGAACTGACCTCTTTGCCCTCTAAAAACTGGTCCAAATCAGACTTCAACACTGTCTCCCCAATATCCACATTCCTATCTTTAAATATCGGCGGCCTCCCCCGTCTCCTCATCTGAGATTTCTCCCCCAATTTGGGGAAAGTCTCTTTACTGGCAACACTCTTTGGTATCAACTCTACTTCCGATTTCTGGTTTTTGGTTTCAACTTTCGGCTTTTTCACTTGGCTCGCTTTGAGGAGAGAGACCTCTAGTTCTCCGTTTTGCTCTAGCCACGACTTGTAGTAGTCGTTTTCGGATTTTTCAGCCGATTTCTGTATGTAAGCCTCATCCGGGTTCGTGTTAAAGCCGTATTTAGAAAATTCATTCCTAATTTCTGTTGTACTCATTTTGGATAGTCTGTTTATGTACTCAGAATTGACTTTAGCGAGGTTTTGTAGTTTCGTCTGAAAGAATAGCTCGCTCTCCGGCTTCACTCGCAAGTAGGGACGACCTAAAATTAAAATAATATAAAATATCATGGAAAATATATCGATATTGAACCATGAATGGGAGATAACTTTAAAATCGACTGAAATGTCTGTAAGATAGTCAAAAATAAAGGAGGATGGGCGTTTGAGTACGAGAAAACTAACAACCAATAAAAACAGTAATTTCTAAATATTTCCGGCCGTCCTCCTTACAATTACAACATTCATGGTCCAATGTATTTTTGCTAAAATATGTCAAAAAATCTACCGAATTTTATAGTAAAAAAAACTGGCCTACCTTACAGACATTTTTTTTAAATTCGTGTCATTTTCATTCGACAATGTCCATTCACAATATGATCTTCGCTCTACACACACGCGTTTGGACGTATTTCACGAAAATCGCGTTAAAAATCCAATTTTATTTATTATTTTTGTAAACAAAAATTGAAAATAACCGATAAAAAAATTATAAAAAATAAAATAAGCAAGTGACGAGAGGGAAGTCACATTGCAAACAAACATTGATTTATTTAATTAAATAAAAAATAATAAAATAAAATAATGTAATGTTTTTGTTTATTTACTCACCGGAGGGTTGTCCTAGACTGCTACCGGGCTTGCCTGGCTCATCGTCCTGGAACATTGAAAGCAAAAACTTAATTTTACAAGTTTTTTTTTACTAACAACTAGCGATCCACGAATATCTTTAACTATTTATTCAAATGGATATGGAAAATCCGGAAAAAATAAATTATAATAATTTTCCAAAAAAATACCGTATAAGTATATTATAAATTCTTATTTTTTGTTTTTAATTTGTTTGAGTTTCCTTTTTTTTACTTTTGACCCCCAATTCCATTTTCTAATTATGTCTTTCTATTTCTTGAGGATTCCATCATCAAATCCTCACCTCATGACTATAGGACCACTTGCGAAGTATACCCATATGAATTCAAAAAAGAACTTTCTAAATAAGGGTTTTTTGGCAGCACGTAGGCGCAGGTCCAACTGCAGCATGATTGGTGAATTTTGACATATCTGTCAATAAAACGGCATGACATTGACAGATATGTCAAAAATTCACCAATCATGCTGCAGTTGGACCTCACGCCTACGTATTGCCATCTAGCGGATTTCTCATACGCAAAAGCCCTCATTGGTTGACGCGTTTTCGAGTAATCGGTTAACATACATACAAATAAATTTGACGAATTGAGAACCGCCTCCTTGATGTCCGCTCTCTACTCAAGACTAAATATATAGATCTCCTCACCTCGTTAAACTCCATATGATCATTGTCGAGCTCTCCGTAGTAGTTCGTCCTCCTCAACGGTCTCCTCCTTGATGTCTTCTCTCTCCTCAGACTATATATATAGATTTCCTCACCTCGTTAAACTCCATATGATCATTGTCGAGCTCTCCGTAGTACAGTCCGTCCTCCTCAATGTCCGCTCTCTCCTCAGACTATATACATAGATTTCCTCACCTCGTTAAACTCCATATGATCACTGTCGAGCTCTCCGTAGTACAGTCCGTCCTCCTCAATGTCCGCTCTCTCCTCAGACTATATACATAGATTTCCTCACCTCGTTAAACTCCATATGATCACTGTCGAGCTCTCCGTAGTACAGTCCGTCCTCCTCAATGTCCGCTCTCTCCTCAGACTATATACATAGATTTCCTCACCTCGTTAAACTCCATATGATCACTGTCGAGCTCTCCGTAGTACAGTCCGTCCTCCTCAATGTCCGCTCTCTCCTCAGACTATATACATAGATTTCCTCACCTCGTTAAACTCCATATGATCATTGTCGAGCTCTCCGTAGTACAGTCCGTCCTCCTCAACGGTCTCCTCCTTGATGTCCGCTCTCTCCTCAGACTTGCGCTTCTTGGTGCCGTTCGTTGTTGACGCGTTGTTGTTTGTTGTTGACTTTGGTTGTGTTGTTGGGCCTGGAAGTAGGCAGAGGTTGTTAAAAACTGCAGGAATTATAAAACTTTTTTTCAAAAAAATAATAACCGCCTTCAAAAACTAAAAACCCAAAAATAACTAAAATTTCGGAAGTCGGTGGCAACACAAATTGACTGGCAGAACAGAAGCCACCGACTTCCGAAATTTTAGTTATTTTTGGGTTATTATTTTTTTGAAAAAAAGTTTTATTTATTACTTTTTAGTGTCGACTCCCAATGTAGATATAGAAACTTGAAGAAAAAACACACATCGTCTATGAATATTTCGTAATTTTTTTTTTGTTCTTGGTGAATTTTTCGAGAACCACTAAACCGATCGCCACAAAATTAGTATGGGACCACCCCTGAATCATGACTTATCAAACAAAAAAAGAACCATCAAAATCCGTTTACAATTGACAGAGATATCGCGTAACAAACATACAAAAAAAAAAAAAAAAAAAAAGAACATACAGACGAATTGAGAACCTCCTCCTTCTTTGAAGTCGGTTAAAAAATTAAAGAGTTTCAGATTGACGTAATTCTATATGTAAAATGATTAGTAAAGAGTACTCATAATAACACACAACTATCCATACTAATATTATAAATGCGAAAGTAACTCTGTCTGTCTTTCTGTCTGTCTGTCTCTTCTTCACGCCTAAACCACTGAACCGATTTGAACGAAATTTGGTAGAGATATAGTTTAGGACCCGAGAACGGACATAGAATAGTTTTCATTCCGGAATTCCCCCGCTAACGGGTACTATTATTCCACGCGGACGAAGTCGCGGGTAAAAACTAGTTTCCTATAAACGCACAATTTCATGAGTATATTTATTAATTAGCAGACTTACACGTGAACTACAACAGACATCCTGCATGGCGGTATAAGTAATCGGCGACATTAGGATATGTACAAGAATCCCGACTAGAACCGTCGCGCAGTAGCCCACCAGACATAGTACTTGTCTGCTCGGAAGATCCTCCCTTTTATAAATATAAATTATTTATTTATTTAAAACAGTACTAATGTGTTCTGACTGACCGTTAAGCGCAGTCTCTCTCTGCGCGTTGGCGACGAGCGCGTCGCTGGCGACCGTGAAGTCCTTGCTGTCGCGCCCCAGCTCCGACACCGCCGCCGTGTCGCTCGAGCACAGCCCTGAGTACAACACACGCTGTTAGTTTGACGAAACTTTACCATCTATATACAACATCCCGGCTACAAGCCATGGTAAGCGAGACGACGAAAAGTAATTATTCCTTCAGTTAACTCATTATCGTCACTTTTCTCGTAAACGAAAAATGACGACAATACAGTGCATTGAAGTTTCGCGTGACTTCACGATCTGATACAATTTTTGCTGCACGGTGACGTCAAAACCCCCCACTCCGGAACTTTGTTGCTCTTTATTTTTGTATTTTGTTATTAATTTGATCAAGCAAAAATACGTGTCCTGTATTTTTGGCCAGTATATCAGACGGACTGAACAAAAAAACTTTTTTTTATGTTATCATGTCGTCATCCCAATTTAGCTTAATTTCTCGTTTCCCCTTGACGGCTTTTTGAGACAAAGAGAGGTCACTTTTTTGCGCTTGACCGGATTAGCTTTGTCAACTTGAGTTAATATCTTTTTCGCAAGTCTACAAAATTAGTATACAATTTTATTCTAGCCCACAAAATTAGAATACGAATGTTTCAGAATTCCCGAGTGTCTCCAAGACAGTATCGTATGAAAAATACTCGAGAATTGGATTGTTATCAATTAAAGCTTCCTAACATGACCATCCCCTCGTTACCTCTGATCTGCAGCGCCTCGGCGGACTTGAGCAGACTGGGCAGTTCCTCCTGCGTGACGTTGACCTCGCCCTTGTACATGAAGTCCACCAGCGCCTGCATCTCACTGAACCTGCCACGAAAACACTACGTTTACTTGTCGCCGAAAGGTATTCATATTCTATTCAATGATTATCCAGACTGGCATTCAGTCTAGGCGGCCAATATCCATGGACGTTTAGGGGCAAAATATTCCATCCATACTAATATTATAAATGGGAAAGTGTGTCTGTCTGTCTGTCTGTTTGTCTTTCTTTCACGGCAAAACGGAGCGACGAATTGACGTGATTTTTTAAGTGGAGATAGTTGAAGGGATGGAGAGTAACATAGGCTACTTTTTGTCTCTTTTTAACGCGAGCGAAGCCGCGAGCAGAAGCTAGTTCTCAATATGTTCAAAAATCCCAAAATGTCCATTTCTCAAAAGGTCACATCCTTGCTCATTTTGAGAACAGGATTTTTGTAAGGTGGATGTTCAAGGCAGTCCGCGAAATTCAAATTTTCTTACGTTTTTTGGCAATTTGCAGCAGTGTCTGGGCGTGTGTTGAAATAGAATGATTTGCGACTGTAACAGGGCATTATTTACAGAATTATAATGCAGCCCTCAAAGTGCATGTAACTCGATTGATAGTCTATTTCATGAAAAAGTCATTTCACGGCACTTTCATCTGAGGGTCACGCAATTTTATACCACACTAGCTTTTGCCCGCGGCTTCGCTCGCGTTAGAAAGAGAGAAAAAGTAGCCTATGTTACTCTCCATCCCTTCAACTATCTCCACTCAAAAAATCACGTCAATTCATCGCTCCGTTTTGCCGTGAAAGAAAGACAAACAGACAGACAGACAGACAGACAGACAGACACACTTTCCCATATATAATATTAGTATGGATACGTACCAACTATGGTCACAATTTTGTTTGAACCACCGAACCCTCCACCGAAGACTACACACGTGCCCTCCATATATGCTCACCTCATATCTCTCATGAGCACGATGGGGTGCTCGCAGGGGTTCTGCAGCAGCAGTCGCTCGAGGTAGGCGGAGCAGGCGGACAGTACTAGCTTGTGACGTCATGCTCACCTCATATCTCTCATGAGCACGATGGGGTGCTCGCAGGGGTTCTGCAGCAGCAGTCGCTCGAGGTAGGCGGAGCAGGCGGACAGTACTAGCTTGTGACGTCATGCTCACCTCATATCTCTCATGAGCACGATGGGGTGCTCGCAGGGGTTCTGCAGCAGCAGTCGCTCGAGGTAGGCGGAGCAGGCGGACAGTACTAGCTTGTGACGTCATGCTCACCTCATATCTCTCATGAGCACGATGGGGTGCTCGCAGGGGTTCTGCAGCAGCAGTCGCTCGAGGTAGGCGGAGCAGGCGGACAGTACTAGCTTGTGACGTCATGCTCACCTCATATCTCTCATGAGCACGATGGGGTGCTCGCAGGGGTTCTGCAGCAGCAGTCGCTCGAGGTAGGCGGAGCAGGCGGACAGTACTAGCTTGTGACGTCATGCTCACCTCATATCTCTCATGAGCACGATGGGGTGCTCGCAGGGGTTCTGCAGCAGCAGTCGCTCGAGGTAGGCGGAGCAGGCGGACAGTACTAGCTTGTGACGTCATGCTCACCTCATATCTCTCATGAGCACGATGGGGTGCTCGCAGGGGTTCTGCAGCAGCAGTCGCTCGAGGTAGGCGGAGCAGGCGGACAGTACTAGCTTGTGACGTCATGCTCACCTCATATCTCTCATGAGCACGATGGGGTGCTCGCAGGGGTTCTGCAGCAGCAGTCGCTCGAGGTAGGCGGAGCAGGCGGACAGTACTAGCTTGTGACGTCATGCTCACCTCATATCTCTCATGAGCACGATGGGGTGCTCGCAGGGGTTCTGCAGCAGCAGTCGCTCGAGGTAGGCGGAGCAGGCGGACAGTACTAGCTTGTGACGTCATGCTCACCTCATATCTCTCATGAGCACGATGGGGTGCTCGCAGGGGTTCTGCAGCAGCAGTCGCTCGAGGTAGGCGGAGCAGGCGGACAGTACTAGCTTGTGACGTCATGCTCACCTCATATCTCTCATGAGCACGATGGGGTGCTCGCAGGGGTTCTGCAGCAGCAGTCGCTCGAGGTAGGCGGAGCAGGCGGACAGTACTAGCTTGTGACGTCATGCTCACCTCATATCTCTCATGAGCACGATGGGGTGCTCGCAGGGGTTCTGCAGCAGCAGTCGCTCGAGGTAGGCGGAGCAGGCGGACAGTACTAGCTTGTGACGTCATGCTCACCTCATATCTCTCATGAGCACGATGGGGTGCTCGCAGGGGTTCTGCAGCAGCAGTCGCTCGAGGTAGGCGGAGCAGGCGGACAGTACTAGCTTGTGACGTCATGCTCACCTCATATCTCTCATGAGCACGATGGGGTGCTCGCAGGGGTTCTGCAGCAGCAGTCGCTCGAGGTAGGCGGAGCAGGCGGACAGTACTAGCTTGTGACGTCATGCTCACCTCATATCTCTCATGAGCACGATGGGGTGCTCGCAGGGGTTCTGCAGCAGCAGTCGCTCGAGGTAGGCGGAGCAGGCGGACAGTACTAGCTTGTGACGTCATGCTCACCTCATATCTCTCATGAGCACGATGGGGTGCTCGCAGGGGTTCTGCAGCAGCAGTCGCTCGAGGTAGGCGGAGCAGGCGGACAGTACTAGCTTGTGACGTCATGCTCACCTCATATCTCTCATGAGCACGATGGGGTGCTCGCAGGGGTTCTGCAGCAGCAGTCGCTCGAGGTAGGCGGAGCAGGCGGACAGTACTAGCTTGTGACGTCATGCTCACCTCATATCTCTCATGAGCACGATGGGGTGCTCGCAGGGGTTCTGCAGCAGCAGTCGCTCGAGGTAGGCGGAGCAGGCGGACAGTACTAGCTTGTGACGTCATGCTCACCTCATATCTCTCATGAGCACGATGGGGTGCTCGCAGGGGTTCTGCAGCAGCAGTCGCTCGAGGTAGGCGGAGCAGGCGGACAGTACTAGCTTGTGACGTCATGCTCACCTCATATCTCTCATGAGCACGATGGGGTGCTCGCAGGGGTTCTGCAGCAGCAGTCGCTCGAGGTAGGCGGAGCAGGCGGACAGTACTAGCTTGTGACGTCATGCTCACCTCATATCTCTCATGAGCACGATGGGGTGCTCGCAGGGGTTCTGCAGCAGCAGTCGCTCGAGGTAGGCGGAGCAGGCGGACAGTACTAGCTTGTGACGTCATGCTCACCTCATATCTCTCATGAGCACGATGGGGTGCTCGCAGGGGTTCTGCAGCAGCAGTCGCTCGAGGTAGGCGGAGCAGGCGGACAGTACTAGCTTGTGACGTCATGCTCACCTCATATCTCTCATGAGCACGATGGGGTGCTCGCAGGGGTTCTGCAGCAGCAGTCGCTCGAGGTAGGCGGAGCAGGCGGACAGTACTAGCTTGTGACGTCATGCTCACCTCATATCTCTCATGAGCACGATGGGGTGCTCGCAGGGGTTCTGCAGCAGCAGTCGCTCGAGGTAGGCGGAGCAGGCGGACAGTACTAGCTTGTGACGTCATGCTCACCTCATATCTCTCATGAGCACGATGGGGTGCTCGCAGGGGTTCTGCAGCAGCAGTCGCTCGAGGTAGGCGGAGCAGGCGGACAGTACTAGCTTGTGACGTCATGCTCACCTCATATCTCTCATGAGCACGATGGGGTGCTCGCAGGGGTTCTGCAGCAGCAGTCGCTCGAGGTAGGCGGAGCAGGCGGACAGTACTAGCTTGTGACGTCATGCTCACCTCATATCTCTCATGAGCACGATGGGGTGCTCGCAGGGGTTCTGCAGCAGCAGTCGCTCGAGGTAGGCGGAGCAGGCGGACAGTACTAGCTTGTGACGTCATGCTCACCTCATATCTCTCATGAGCACGATGGGGTGCTCGCAGGGGTTCTGCAGCAGCAGTCGCTCGAGGTAGGCGGAGCAGGCGGACAGTACTAGCTTGTGACGTCATGCTCACCTCATATCTCTCATGAGCACGATGGGGTGCTCGCAGGGGTTCTGCAGCAGCAGTCGCTCGAGGTAGGCGGAGCAGGCGGACAGTACTAGCTTGTGACGTCATGCTCACCTCATATCTCTCATGAGCACGATGGGGTGCTCGCAGGGGTTCTGCAGCAGCAGTCGCTCGAGGTAGGCGGAGCAGGCGGACAGTACTAGCTTGTGACGTCATGCTCACCTCATATCTCTCATGAGCACGATGGGGTGCTCGCAGGGGTTCTGCAGGAGCAGTCGCTCGAGGTAGGCGGAGCAGGCGGACAGTACTAGCTTGTGACGTCATGCTCACCTCATATCTCTCATGAGCACGATGGGGTGCTCGCAGGGGTTCTGCAGCAGCAGTCGCTCGAGGTAGGCGGAGCAGGCGGACAGTACTAGCTTGTGACGTCATGCTCACCTCATATCTCTCATGAGCACGATGGGGTGCTCGCAGGGGTTCTGCAGCAGCAGTCGCTCGAGGTAGGCGGAGCAGGCGGACAGTACTAGCTTGTGACGTCATGCTCACCTCATATCTCTCATGAGCACGATGGGGTGCTCGCAGGGGTTCTGCAGCAGCAGTCGCTCGAGGTAGGCGGAGCAGGCGGACAGTACTAGCTTGTGACGTCATGCTCACCTCATATCTCTCATGAGCACGATGGGGTGCTCGCAGGGGTTCTGCAGCAGCAGTCGCTCGAGGTAGGCGGAGCAGGCGGACAGTACTAGCTTGTGACGTCATGCTCACCTCATATCTCTCATGAGCACGATGGGGTGCTCGCAGGGGTTCTGCAGCAGCAGTCGCTCGAGGTAGGCGGAGCAGGCGGACAGTACTAGCTTGTGACGTCATGCTCACCTCATATCTCTCATGAGCACGATGGGGTGCTCGCAGGGGTTCTGAAGAAGGAGTCGCTCGAGGTAGGCGGAGCAGGCGGACAGCACTAGCTTGTGACAGCGCAGCTGACGCGACTCGCACGCCAGCGTCACGTCCGCGAACTGCTCTGTCAGCAGCAGGCGGGGGAATACTGCCTGGAATGGGGGATACTGGTGTTAGAACCTATTTCTCTACTAATATTATAAAGAGGAAAGATTTGTATGTAACGAATAAACTCAAAAAACTACTGGACCGACTTCAAATTTTTTTTTCATTAAAAAGTTACATTATCCCTTAGTAACATAGGAGATAAAATATCTCGCTATGTCCCACGGGAGCGAAGCAGTAACCAAAAACCTAACGTAACGCGGGTGAAACCGCGTGGAACAGCAAGTCAAGCAAGGGTTGGTCAGGTTTAAAAGATACGGATGGCCGTGCAGTTGCACGCACATGGCTACATGCCATATTGTTCTCTGTGATGCATTAGTATATGCGCGGCTGTGACTGGGCCGTACAATGACTATGTGTGAACATAGTCATTGTACGGCCCACCTGATGTTAACTTCAAGTGAGTCGACAGTTTGCCTGACATACAAAAATATAAACTAAATATCCCTAACAAACCTATCTAATCTGGAAATAAGAAAAATAAATCATACCTGTAAGTTAGTGTGGTAGGAGTTCCACCTCACACAGAACTGTTGCGGAGGTAGCGCCATCTTGCGGACACGACGCGAACTGTTACCTAAACTATCTTAACATTATCTTTGGCCAATCACTTCACTTTCCTTTTTCAAAAAATTGCACAAAACCGTTATTCTCTTACAAAAAATTGCACAGTTCTCCTTTCAAAAAATTGCACAAAGTTCTCTTTTCAAAAATTTCCCACCAAAATCGATATCACAGTGTTTAATTCTAATGCTAAGTAAAAATATATATTTTTTTGCTAATTTAATCTTATTAAGTACGATGAATACTCTCGTTTTTATTTTAAGTAGAAACTTTTTAGACTAGACTGTATATTTTTAAGGTTTGAATACTGGAACTGTATTTATATACCTGGAAAGAAACAAGAAATTTATTAGTAAAAAAAAATAATACAAACTTATTTGGGAAATATACAATCTAGATTTTCAATGAAAAAGAAGAAATATCTGACACAACTTTCATATTTATTAACCAAATTCAACAAATAAAAAAATCTCAGGAACAGCCTAGGAAAAAAATTACCGCCATGATGGAAAAAACATTATTATTCTGCTTGCATGTACTTTCATACCCGTTTTTCATTATTTTATTAGTCTCCTGAGGCGACAGTCATAAGTAATACTTAAAGTACTTAACAGAGACAGCTGATAGTGTCATTATCACTGCATAATTAGATTGTCGTGGTGATAACATCAACACTACGGATTATTGGTCCTTTTCACTTGGGCCTTGGGTACTAAACCAGTTACGACTGTTATTAACTCAACCTTATAGATAGATATTTAATATTATATACTTAATAAAAAAAAATATAAATAAGTAAATAAAATTAATTTATTGCACTAAATGTTACACACAGTTTTTAACACTGGCCTAATAACCAAAAATAATACATAGGATCTTATCAGGATTCTGTGATCCAATTGAATAATAATAATATAGTAACTTAGACGAGATTGAATTCGAGAGTCAGAAGCTAGTACTCAAATAATATTCATAAAATAATTACCAAGTTAGTTTTTTGTATAGTTCAGAAAGTAATTTGCTTAATTTTAAAATAACAACACCACTAGACGAGTCATACTTAAGCAGTTCAGTTACCCCAAGACCCCGGCGAAAAAATACTGAGACATACCCCTAATAGCAACCCTCGACAACCAACCAAAAAAGCAAACACAAGCGAATGCAACGCAAAACTCCCATCGCATAATTGCCGAAGTTTTACCTCGAGTGCGAGCGAGACGGCTATACGTGTCGCAGCCCCGCCAGACTAAAGTTTGAAACAAAATGTGGGTACATAAAAATCAATAAGGAGCGGCGACTGTGACCCTATGGCAATGAGCTATACCTCAACATTATGTCGTATTTTCACGCGGTGTCAATGGCCTGTCCATTTGGAGTAATCGCTGTCATTATTAGACATCTATATTGCATAGACAATTTGTAGACTTTGGCTAGTTTCATACATCACATTTTTGACCAATACAATTCAATGGATTTTAAGAGATTATGACCTCTTACTTTGTTCCGGTGGTCCTTAGAATACAACACTGGCCCCATCGTATGCTCAAATTAAGAAAATAATAATACTGACGGGTAAAAGTCGAAGAATTTTAATTTTATAGTTTGATTGCCGTATGATAGAAAAAATACGCTTGACATCCAGTCAGGCAAGCAATCGCATTAAAATATTATGAAAACAAATATTGAAACATTAAAATGGTGTATTAACCCAAAAGTGGTATAATTCAAGTAAAGACACTTTTCTCGGCAGTAGGAACCCTTCAGGCGGGGTTGCGGAACGTTTATAATAGTTACCGTGACCCTGGAACATAAAGGGCAATCGAAGGAACATGAGTGGGTTTTGTTGTAGTCAGTAAGTCTGACACGCCCTCCCGCCGCACCCAGGACGGGAGCAGTCATTTGATGATTTCCCACTCACCAAAAAAAA
Organism: Athetis lepigone; assembly: GCA_033675125.1. Taxonomy (NCBI): domain Eukaryota; kingdom Metazoa; phylum Arthropoda; class Insecta; order Lepidoptera; family Noctuidae; genus Athetis; species Athetis lepigone. The sequence goes on from CM066223.1 coordinate 990,917, forward strand.
AGGAACCCTTCAGGTCATACTGGTATTGATCATATCTAGGATTATAAATAAGGAATTTATCGATCAATCTGTAAATATATTAGTTTACAAGGGTCAGGTCTTACAAACAGGTCTGGTTTTCTGTAAGAGGTCTGTTTTCAATCTACAAAAAAAAAATGGTAAAGTGACAGACTGATAGTTGATATTAACGCACAACCCAAACCGCTTTGGGGTGTTTTTTCTTTGTGAATGAAGACTAGTGAAGAGTAAGTAAACACTAAGAAAGGATTTGGAAACTCGACACCTAAAGGACTAAAACTGTGGATTGTTCGACATCACCGCGGGCGAAAGCTGTAGCAATAAATAAAGAAATCTATTGATCAAACTGTAAACTAATTTTTTTTAAAGATTGATAGGTTCAGGTCTCTTATTTAGGAGTCGATTTAGAAGAGCATTTCTCCGTTTGCATTTTAACTTCCTCATTATGTCAAAATGCTTTCAAAATAAACGCTTTTCTGTCTAAATTATCATAGACAATAATGCGAGATTTGATTTCGATGTAAAACTTTATAAAGAAATTCCTCACCAACCAAATCGTAGTAAATCGAAAGAAACCGCGTTCCTAACCATGTTTACAAAGAACAGTCGTGTTTTGACGTACAACGAAATCAACAACCGACAGAATGACGCACGGCTGTTCCGAAAAAATATGTACGGGTTTCCGAATTACAGGCTGAAAACGTAAAATATGGTCCTTAGGTACTGACAGACCCCAAAGTAGGGGGGTAGGGGGGGGGTTAAATGGTCAGAGTACCAGCAGGCGTCCGTCACTCGCTCAAGGCCACGCGTTTTATGCCTACCGCTTCGCGTATCGTCGACGATACAACGAACACCGGGCTGTCGCGCGCCCGCCTGAGTGCTCGCGCGTCACGGGTATAGCGCTGACTATCAAAATGCCGAAACCACGTAATTATTGCGTGATTTTATTGTGCAATTCCCCTGTTTCCCAATTCTCCTGTTTCCCTTTTGAATATTTATTATAATTATTCACGCGGTTTTGGATATTTTCGAAACTAAAATATAATAATCGGGAATTCAAGGAACGAAAAATTTGCATCAGTCATTTTATTAAAAGAAAAAATATTTGATCAAAATATGAAAAAAATATTATTTTTCTAAAACATTCGTTTTATTACCATTATTATCATACGTATAACCCTAGCAGATTTGTTGGACGACACGCACACACGTTAGTCGCGCGGCGGGCAAAAGAATCTCAACTCTCTTTGTGCGTACCTACTTATGGTACATTTCTCCTCGCTGCAAACAGTTGGTATTATTATTATGATTTTGTAGGCTATTGTAGGATATATATAGCGTAGGTTTTTTCGTTTTGTATTGGAGTGAAGTATCTGTTACGTAGTAACTATTTATTAATCTGTGGTACCAGTGTGTTGACAGCACATAACGAGTAAGTACATATCTGAATTAATTAATTGGTTTCAATAGCGAATTCCTGATTTAAAAAAATAATGCACAAGTAATTCTGTCTGTTACGATTTCACGGCTAATCCATTAAAAATCTTTTCTTATAAACTTTCTCAGGAAAAGTTAGTAAAAAAATCATAAACACCATCGACAATAGAAGCATCGCGTGCGAATCCTTACAAACTCCTTTGACGCGGCACAAAAGATTCGCGCCACCCTCAAGTCCCTCAACACTTCCAAATTCAAAAATAGACTACAAAAAACCGCCCCTAATTACCGTGACCATTATAAGTTGATCAGGGGTGGCGCTGCTTGTGAAGAAAAATGTCAAAATTACTTGAAATTAAAGTTTAGTTCCTCTTTCCGCCGCGTGCAGCGTTGGGGCTATGTGTGAGGGCACTAAAAAGAGGGAGTGTTATCTTGTTGGCCCGGGCGTCGACCCTAGGGGCGACCGAAAATAGACTATGCGGGGGTCCCAGCCAGCCGAGTTAATTTTGGAGCGATGTTTTGAGGCCAGACGGATTCTCAGTAACGCACATTCATTCTTATTAGTCAAAGAATTGTGAATACTGATATTTATTTACTTACTTCAGTATAGATTTGGATCGAGTTCAGGGATACAATTCCTTAAAAATCTCCATCCATTCCCCCTGAAAAAATAGATTTCCAGTCACATAATAATTGGTTCCCTAGACGTAATTTGAACACTTTATCCATTTTAATATTACAAATGTGTGGAAGTAATTCTGTCTATCTGTTACGCTTTTTCCTAAATTGCTGCTTTAAGTAAATGAAATTTGGTTCGTAAATGGTCCATAGCCTGAGAAAAGATATAGAATATTTTTTGACCTCCACCCAAAAGAGCAAAAGCAAATTCTATAAAATTGAAACGCTACCTCATTACTGGCTACTTCCCTTTAGACCCTAAGGAAAAAAGGATTTTTAGAAATTCCAACCCCTTAAGGGGTAAAATAAGGGATGTAAGTTACAATATCCACGCGGGCAAAGCCGCGGGCGAAAGCTAGTACTCTATGCGGTTTTAAATTGAATGGCACTTTCAAAATCATTGATTAGGTGACCATAGTGTATGAATGCAGACATGATGGCAGGAACATTTTGATGCAAACTTTTACCAAAGCATCAGTACGTGATGCGAGATTGTTATTTTAGGTCGGTTATTAAAAAATCCGATGTTCCATACAGTTTGGCTGCATTTATGTATGTAATACTTATTTCCTCTTGAATAATAATCAACGAAAAAGACAAAATAACAATTCGTGTTTTTCGTCTCAATCTCAATGAAGATAAAAATAAAATAATTAGCCATGAAACTCCTGTCATGTCGAGGAGGCGCAGAGGGAGACCGCGTGGTAGCAAGAGATGTAATAGAAAAAATATATATCTTAAGACAACACACAGACACACGGGCATCTGATCCTAAACTGTGCACTGTGCAGAGCCTGATTTATGAATACACCACTAGTCATAAAGAGATGATACTTAACGGGTGTGGTAATTTGTGAAGAGTAGGTAGCCACTAAGAAAGAAGGGATTTTTGGAAATTCGACACTTGTGCAGGCGAAATAGCAATTCATCATATTATAAACAAATAAATTACACCCAGACACAGAACAAACAATCGAACCGATCTCCTGCTAGTGGTCTGTTTGTCTAGTGGTTAGTGACCCTCACTAGCCACTAGACAAACAAGCCACTAAACCAGTGTTCTCTCACCGACAATAAAAAAATCCGATGGAACGACAATTCGTCACGACCAGGAAGAGAACAGGCGTTGGCCAACCGGCTTCATAGGTCTTATGCTTTTCCGAGCCACGAGTAGAACAGCTAAACTCAGGGCTGTTACTGAGAAATTCAAAATGTGATAAGACCCATAAACTTTTTGCCCGACCTGGGAATGAAGACAGAATCCAACGTTGACAACGACCATGACAAAAAAGGAAACAGTTATTAATATTTATTTGGAGAGCATAGAAGTGTTTATAATTTTTTTTAGAAATAACTGTATACAAAAATCTTTGACAAATTAAACGTAATTTATAAATCAAGAAACGAGAGCATAGCAGTGTAATACAAGAATGTATAACTAATGACTTTTACCAGATCATAATTTCTGACATGCCTGCAATACAAATAGATAATAATTTTTGGTATTTTTTGAAAGTAATACTGAAAAGAAAGTGTTGTCATAATAAATAGTGAGTGTAGTTAGAACGCATCGCCTAACGTAGCGTGGGCACGAGCAGGCCTCCCACAAGACGGAAATTGAATGGTCTCGTGAAGGTCACCAGCGGGGCTATTTGCTAACTTTTTCAATGCCAGTTGCCAACTGGCTTCAGTTGTACACTGAACTTTGATGACAACTGAGCATGTCATAAAATTGGTATTCCGTATCACACGAAGTGACTATCACGTAACGGTGACTATCAACAATTTACGGTGCTCTTCGGCACAGCACTTGACACCTCTATTTTTTTATCGACTATTACGTTGCTAAGTTGAATAGTGCCTGTTAACCCGCGGACAGTCGCGCCTGGGTCGAAAAGACCCAGTACTCTTGTTATTGTGCCATAACTGTTTTTGTATTAGTTTATTCGTGTCGTCGCACTAAGTACCTTCAAATAGCTTCACTGGCTACCTGCAAACTCCGTTTCAGCCAGTTCCTGTGTGGCACAATACGGACGTTTCAAGTGAGTATGGGTCGTTTCGACCCTTGAGCGACGTTATGTGTTAGTGTATTTTTTATTGCAAAAATATTATTTTGATTTTATTTATTTGTATAAATATCGTCAAATCGTCTTTATATCCAGAGAATATCTAATATATTAGAAGAGAAAGACATTAAAGGCGAAAATTTGACAAAAATTAAAGATCATTTGGATATTGACAATTACAATTTAGATTCGTTAAGAGTGGTGAAGATGAACTTCATGAGAAGAATAAAGTTTCTGAGTCTGAAAATTTATGTTCCAGTTTGCTGCAAACTTTTGTGATACTTATATTTGTACAGATCATGCTACATTTATATGTACTAATTGTGATAAAAAATTAAGCCAAAACTAAAATAAGAATAATATAGGGAAAAAAATCTTACTATTTTATAGTAGATCTTTACGTGTAATTTGGAGACTGATTATAAAAATATGCTACGTGTTAAGTATAATATTATGCCGCTATTTAGAAGAATGGTATTTTTTTTTATATAATAGATGAGATTTTATATGTTTCTAGATTAAACAATGAAGGTTAAAGATATTTTTTAGTTCCTATATCGTAAAAAGTAAGATTTGTACAGATCATGCTACATTTATATGTACTAATTGTGATAAAAAATTAAGCCAAAACTAAAATAAGAATAATATAGGGAAAAAAATCTTACTATTTTATAGTAGATCTTTACGTGTAATTTGGAGACTGATTATAAAAATATGCTACGTGTTAAGTATAATATTATGCCGCTATTTAGAAGAATGGTATTTTTTTTTATATAATAGATGAGATTTTATATGTTTCTAGATTAAACAATGAAGGTTAAAGATATTTTTTAGTTCCTATATCGTAAAAAGTAAGATTTAGCAGTGATCTTTTGAATTTTGTGTTTTATACTACTTTTAATTCACTAAATAATAAAAAGTAACTATTTTTAGGTTTATCTTATTATCCATTTTCTAAATAATTTAAAAATAATCCCGAAAGTTAATTAAGTAAATAAAAACAATACATTCAAAATCTGGGTCTTTTCGACCCGCGCGCGACCGTTAATGACTTAATACAAGACGCGAGTACTGGCGGGTTAAGAGTAATAAATACTCCATTTTTGTAAACAACTGAATTTGAGCGGTTTATAACACGCTCGTGACATTTTTACATAAACAAACTAGTAAATCAAATGAAAGTTTTGTGTTTTGTGATCTTATTATAAAATAAAACGTAAGTAAACCTACCAAATACATTCGTAATAACATGTAAGTAATTTGAGGAATTTGACAATGAAAGTTTTCTATAATAAAATATATTTGATTACTTATTGATGTTACAACTACATTGTTTTATTACAAGTAGGTAACACAAACTAAGTAAATACTTTAAAATAAGTAGATACAACGCCCTAAATTGTATTAATGTAGAATATTTAATTTTAAGATGCCTGGAGTAACGAGTTTCGGCTAGGCAGCTGAAATTGCTTGAAGAGTTTGCGGAGTCCAATCCCAATATTCATGTGCATCTGGATTGAGAGCCCAAATTTTAAATCTTCTTAAAATAAGATAAGATTTACAAGGTTTTTAGTTAAAATTTAGTAAAACTTAAGGCAATATGCCATGAATTTCTTAAACGGGAAATAAAGCTGTTATGATGAAATAACTAGGGCTCTCAATCCAGACGCCTGCATAAAGTGGCATAGCCTTAATCTCAGAAAGTACTACCTCTGGGCTTATAATTTTTATTTAAGGATTTAGTTAAGAATTTCTTACAACTTTTAAGAAATTCCCAAATATGTAGAAGACTATATTACAGAGTTATAGCGGTATATCTAGGACCCTCAGTTCATAAATGTTTGTACTGAGGAATCATCAAACTAATGGATTTATTCAAAGAAATACTTAAATCCTACCGTTATATATTTTACTTAAACGCGTCTGTAAATTAGTAAAAAAGAAATAATGACAAAAAAGTTAATAGTTAAACTGTAAATGGAAATTGAATTTTCCTAAAACGTCTGATCTGAGGGCCCAATATTTTTGTCAGTATTGACTAGTATAAGCCTTCTACACTATCTCACATAAGGGTGAGTATTTTAACTAATTCTTAATTAAAATCTAGCAAAGCGTCCATTTCTCTAAATTTCATACTTTTAGAGATAATTGAATAATATTTTTTTTATAGGAGAAAATTCTGTAGGGTGACCATAATGTTCCATGTAAGTATAAACAAGCGTTCGACATGTTCTTGTAGTATCTTGTAATGCGCAGATAGAGAATTATAATGATATACGACTAGTTTTGCTGTGCCAGCACCTACATATCGTGAAACAATAAAATAAAAAACGTATCAATAACCAATGAAATATTAGACGTAGGTAATTGAATTAACAAAAATATTAGTAATTAATATATTTAACAATATTAGCTTCAATAGGCTTTATATACCTAAAATGAAACAAAGCAATAGGCCAGTAGCATGTAATATGTTATGTAGTATGGACTATCTGTAGGTATCATCAGAGAAACCGTAATAAACAAACAAATTTTAATGATGTTAAACTTACCTATTTTGTACCTAAACTAAAACGACACGTAATTTATAACTAGTCTGTGATGCTTATGATTAAAAGTAAATTTACTTAGGTAAACAACACAAATAATTAACTAAATAACACATGATCATAATAACAATACGAAAAAAGGCGATAGCCCTACCAGAATCTTTATTCTTCAAAATAAGAATCAGCCAAAACAAAATTAAAAAAAAAATTAAAAATCTAAAATATTAAAATTTCAAATCTTGTAGAAAGTAGTTTGTTTTTCAATCCATTTCATTTGGATACATCAATCGGTGTTCAAGAAAACCTTAATTATATCTTATGGCCCTGGTAACATATATATCTCCTGTAATCGCTTCCGACAGTTCAAGCAACAACTATTCGTTTAAGAAACAGCTTGTGTGAGGGTACATGCTGATTAGTCTCAAAAAGTAACAAAACTATATCTACCCTACAGAATTTTCTTATAAAATAATATTATTTCATTATCTCTAAAAGTACGAAATTTAGAGAAATGGACGCTTTGCTAGATTTTAATTAAGAATTAGTTAAAATACTTACCCTTATGTGAGATAGTGTAGAAGGCTTATCCTAGTCAATACTGCCAAAAATATTGGGCCCTCAGTTCAGACGTTTTAGGAAAATTCAATTTCCATTTACAGTGTAACTATTAACTTTTTTGTCATTATTTCTTTTTTACTAATTTACAGACGCGTTTAAGTAAAATATACAACGGTCGCATTTAAGTATTTCTTTGAATAAATCCATTAGTTTGATGATTCCTCAGTACAAACATTTATAAACTGAGGGCCCTAGATATACCGCAATAACTCTGTAATATGGTATTATACATATTTGGGAATTTCCTAAAAGTTGTAAGAAATTCTTAACTAAATCCTTAAATAAAAATTATGAGCCCAGAGGCAGTACTTTCTGAGATTCAGGCTATGCCACTTTATGCAGGCGTCTGGATTGAGAGCCCTAGTTATTTCATCATGTTGTGTGCCTCAGTTACACCTGTGTACAAGGCGGGGGACAGGAACGATGTCAATAACTACCGGCCCATTTCTGTGCTACCATCCGTTTCAAAAATAGTCGAAAAAATAATAAATAGGAGACTTGTCAACTATTTAAATAAATATAACATCCTTTCAAAGGCACAATTTGGATTCAGGAAGGGGCTTTCAACTCAGGATGCTGTTACAGCATTGACTACAGAGATAGTCGCCAAAGTAGATAAAGGGTTTAAATGCTTAACAGTTTTCCTTGACTTGAAAAAAGCTTTTGACACCGTCTCTGTCCCCACGCTTGTAAAAAAGCTTGAAGCCATAGGTGTAAGGGAAACAGCTCTCTCCCTATTCGAAAGCTACTTAAGTGGTAGGAAGCAGAGAGTAAAGATCGGAGATTTAAATAGCGATGAGGAGAACATCACCTTTGGTGTCCCACAGGGAAGTGTTCTTGGCCCGACCCTGTTTCTGGTCTACATAAATGATTTGTGTAACCTGCGGAGCAGTGGCGGGCAGATATTTTCCTATGCGGATGATACGGCTGTCGTTTACTCAGGTGATACTTGGGAAAGCGTGAAACTCGCTGCCGAAACTGGTTTGTCAGCTATAAGTGGATGGCTGAAATTAAACCTTCTCTCGTTAAACATCGCAAAAACAAATTATATTTGCTTTACGCCAAGTATACGCTCACGGCCGGGGGCAGACTATGGGATCCAGATCCATGAGTGTACTAACCGCAACGTTTGTAACTGTCTATATATACAAAAAGTCCCCTCAACTAAATATTTAGGCATAATGATAGACCAAAGATTATCCTGGCATTTACACATCGAAACTCTTATGAAACGTGTCAGAAAACTTATCTGGATTTTTAAAACTCTTCGACATCTAATGTCTCCAGAACTTCTGAAGAAGATATATGTAGCCTTGGTGCAATCTGTCACCACCTATTGCATCTCAGTATGGGGCGGAGCTAACAAAACTAAATTTCTAGAACTAGAACGTACGCAACGTTCAATTATAAAGGTTATGTTTTTTAAACCGTACAGATACCCTACAATTGACCTATATAAAATCAGTGACTTACTTACGGTTCGACAGCTGTACTATCTAAATACTACTTTGTACTTACATAAGGCTTTGCCCTTTAATTCAATCCATCAAGATAAAAGGAGAAAAGACATAGTAGCCCAATCCCCAATGGTACGTACGTCCTTTGCAAAAACGCCAATACGCTGTTCAATCTGCTTATATATATAATAAAATAAATAAACAATTAAATATTTATAATAAAGTCCTCCATGAAAATAAAATAAATATAATTAAGTGGCTTAAAACGCTAACATATGAGGAAACTGAAGCCATTCAGGACAGAATTAGTTAAAATTGACAAACAAACACACACAAACACTAAACTGCCGTCACCCATACTCTCACACACACCTATGCTCATACCCTCACCTATACACATCCAAACTCACACTAACATACAAACGCGTACGCACACACGCACGCACACATGCAAGCAAACACACACACACGCACACTTGCACGCAAACACACACACGCACACATGCACGCACACACACACACCCACACATGCACGCACACACACACCCACTCACACACTCATCCACACTAACTAAAACAGTACTCAAGTTTACAAATACTTATTTGCTGAATTATTTTAATGTTCTTTTGTTATTGTCTGTCTCGACATTTCGAAATATTAGACACTAAGGATGGAGCGGGACAACCCCAACACAAGTATTTCTTAACTTACAGGGGTTGTCTCAAATGTTTTGTAAAAACCTTGATGTTTGAGGCACAATAAACATATTTTTATTTTATTTTATTTTTTTATTTATTATCATAAAAGCTTTATTTCACGTTTAAGAAATTCATGGCATATTGCCCTAAGTTTTACTAAATTTTAACTAAATGCCCTGTAAATCTTATTTTCTTTTGAGAAGATTTAAAATTTGGGCTCTCAATCCAGATGCACATCAATATTCTTTCCTGTGGAACTCCAAAGCAGTCTATTTGCGAGACGGTACACCATTGCGAAGAGTAAGTTTATATCTTAATTATCCTCAGAAAGTGCTTTCCTATCAACTTCAAATATTTGTTATCTAATCCTTCCCTTCATTATTACTGTTCCAAGCATTTTTTATGACTTTAAAATTAGTACATATACTATGTTAGTGTTACCTACCCCACATAAACGCACCACTCACAACCACTTGAGTACCTACCTCATAAAATAGCTTTATGTTGTACGTGTTTACAATAGTGTTATTGAATCTGTAATACAGGCAGGCATTGGGTTGAGAGACAAATAAAAGGCTGAGGTGGAATTGCCTGCCTGAGTATTTTTAGTTCTCATTTTGAATTATTGGATTTCGTACATTTCATTATAATTATAACTGGATTGATATTATTGTGTAAATTTTAATAAGAGTTTTTATTTTACAGATATCAAATGAAGTCCTTTCCACGCTGGGCCACATACATGGAGTTACGACGACGTCTTGCTCAAGTAGAACGCCGCCGTTTAAAAATACTTTAACGAATATATACTTTATTAAAAGAATTAGCGATAGATATGTTAATCCTTAAATTTAGATGAGTAACTACCAAGGCTAACTATTAGTACATTTTTTTTAAGTATCTTATTTACTAATCTCAATTTATTGATTTACGTAACTATGTATAATTGTATTTTTCTTTGTATCCATTTTTTAAAAACAATAAAAGACTGATATGATTCAGGTTAATTATAGTTCTAAGATTAGATATTATTAAAAACAGTGACTGTCTTATATCTTTTTAACCATTTTTATAAACAATAAAATGCTGTTATTATCCATATGTATTACACTTACTATTCATTCAATGTGTGCCATGCCATAACAAACAAAATAATAAATACCTATATGGAATAAAATAACACTTATTATCATGTGCATTCCCACCGCCAATTTTGAAATTGCGCCCAAGTAGAATAAACAAATTTCTTAAATTTATAAACAACTTAATAAACGTTCAATTAAAAATTATCATTTCGGATATCTAAGATCCATATTCACATTATATTAATAACTAGCAGCCCGTCCCAGCTTCGCACGGGTAGATATAAGATTACAATACACATAGCCTAATTAGCGCCCATATTATGCGTGAAATATTGCGAAAGAGAAAACTCGAAAACATGCGCTTCCCCAGACATAAGGCTGAGCTAGATCGATTTCTCGTCCCTGAAAACCCCCACATACCAAATTTCAGCAAAATCGTTAGGGCCGTTTCCGAGATCACATGCTTTTTCAAGCAATCAGCGCCATCTGCCGGGCTGATTTGTGAATCTAAACCATTTCCATGGATGGCCTTTGCCACTTCTGTGGGCGTGGGTTCGAATCCCACTTCTGATAAAGGGACGGCCGGGAGGATGGGGATCCTCCTTCAAGGGGTTGAACACACACAAAAAATTTCATCAAAATCGGTCCAGTCGTTTGAGAGAAGTTCAGTGACATACACATTCACAGAAGAATTATATATATAAAGATATAATAAACATATATCATAATCTCTAACAAAATGATAAAGAACAAAACACCAAAAAAATACAACACGAGAATAGTAAAAAAAAATGAACAATTCAATAATATGTAATTCCTATATTCGACGTAATTCTTACATTTTCTTTATTTAAGACACAAATTACAAGTTAACAGTTAGTAAATAAACTTAATTTAGTGGGTTAACTCAATAAAGGCACCGGTGCTCATCACGAGAATTCATAAAACACTACCCAAGAGCAGTGCTTATCAAGTGGTGAAGTGACCTTCAATTTGATGTACACTCGTAGCTTCAAAGGCTTAGAGAATCGCAATTTTACGAGTATCGATACAACAACTCCTGTCAAAATGTGTTTACGGTGACTATCAGCCATACCGGTTGCTAATGACGTCATTCCAGTTCGACACTGGTGATAGCGAATACGAAACTAGCTATTTGACAGTTATCCGTTGAACACTTTAGCAAGTGATCATCACTATGAGCTGTCAATAGAGTTAGTGAATAACCCCGCTGGTCCCATTGCATGCGGATGCATCAAACATTTTGTAAAATGGCATTTTTTTTTTGTAATTTTTTAAATCAATGGCCATAAAAATTCAAGACAAGTCTCATCCCTTACTGTCCTGCTGAAATTATTGGCCTGAAAATCAAATATTTAGTTACTATAGATACATGTTCCTGCAGTCAAAACATTCGTTATGTCTTCATTACGTGTACTACATTTTATTTACACTTTTCATTCGTGAAAAATTATGGTAATGATGCAATTCCTATTGTCTTCCGGATGGCCATCAGTTTGTAAATGTTCCTACTATTTATTTACCCACTACGTGTGATATCATGTATGATTGTAAACTTGTTGTTGTCATAACCGCTAATATATTATCTGATAATTTATTTAGTTGTTTATAAAGAAACTGCAGCTGTGACTGTGACCAAAATAAGGATAATGTTTATAGTGTCATTCGTGTTTACGTCATTTATCTTTACGTATTATAAAATTGAAATGTTACGGCTTTCTTGTTTTACCGTTTTCAGGAATAAAAAGTTACTGACGGCAAAAATCCAATATTTCGACACTTTCAAGGAAATCAAAACTCTTAGGGTACTTGCCGTTTCCCAAGAACTGTGCAATTTAATAAAAAGCAGCGTCATGTAGCACCAGTAAAGGAACAAATCTGAAAACTGTTAATTTTTTTAAGGATCTATAAAAACAAATGAGTTACTGTAAAAAGATTTCGTATGTACGAATCCCTCGGAGTACGAGCCCAGCTCGCGCTTGGCTGGTTTTTTTTATATATCCTGTCTTTATATTTGTACCACGTTCACGTTTAAACCACTGATCCAATTTTGACGAATTTTGTTGACAGGTAGTCAGACTTTCAAGACCTTGACTACCCCTAAAACCAGAAATGTTCCCGACCTAGGAACCAACAGCAGGACCCCACGCTAAGCAGGCGGGAAACAAGCTGCGGTCTAAAATAGCCACGCTGTGGGTCCGACCAGCAAGCAGACCCACGCAGAGCCAAACTAGATTCCCTGCGCTTTCGCTACTCAGAAACAACTAATTAGGTTCAAAAACCAATAGAAAAAACAGACACAATAGAAAGACAATAGCTGCCCGACAGCCGGCTGTCGCTTTGGTCGTTGAAAGGTTAATGCGAAAATGGGTATCATTGGTGACATACAATATATATCCATACTAATATTATAAATGGGAAAGTGGGTCTGTCTGTCTGTCTGTTTGTCTTTCTTTCACGGCAAAACGTAGCGACGGATTGACGTGATTTTTTAAGTGGAGATAGTTGAAGGGATGGAGAGTAACATAGGGTACTTTTTGTCTCTTTCTAACGCCAGCGAAGCCGCGGGCAGAAGTTAGTTTTATATTTGTTACTAGCTGCTTTTTTCCGCGGCTTCAGTCGCGCTAAAAAGAGACAAGATAAGAACATCTAAGCACCCAGTTGTGTCGTGATGACCTAGTGGTTTAGGCGCCTGTCTCTCATACAAGATCCTTTGGGTTCAAATCCGGGCAAGTACCAATGTGACTTTTTCAATTCATACGTACTTTCTAATATGTATGTTGGACATCACACCTTGGTGAAAGAAAACATCGTGTGGAAACCTGGTAGTTGCTCGTGCCTTCTCTGTATGAGAAGAGGCCTTTGCCCTGCAGTGGGACAGTAATAAGCTGGGACTTAATTATTAAGCACCGGACAGACAACGGAAAGCAACTTTGTTATACTAGGATGTAAGAGATTGATTTGTAAAGTAGTGTGATGGAATTGTTCATGAATGACAAGAGCCAGTGATTCAGTACCGCTCAGCTGTTGAGCATGTTAAATATTCCGTAATACATTGTGGTTAGGTTAGGTTTATTTCTGGCTCAACAGTGACGATCTGTGACGTGCCTGTGGTCTGACTTTGTTCAAGGAAATATTTATTGATGACGTTTTAAAGTCACTGTCAAAGAATTCCATTAAAAACTATGCATTTATATGGACTCATATAATAATAACTATTATCCAGAAGTAGAATTTTGGGTCAAAGGATATTATTTACTGAAATTCAGTGATTGTGATGATCATTCATAGAACTTTGGCAGTTGTTACGTCAAAAGTCAAAAATCTGACAATTAGTCTAACCGCGTGGTATCGTGTTACCCAGTTACTGTGTTGTGTAGGTCTGATAGACAGTCGCTACATGTACAACACTGGTATCCAGCTGGCTCGGGAAAGACTGAAAGCTGACCATAATATAATTGGAGAAAGGCTAGAAAGATGGTGATAATCATGGACTTGGCTTTCCAATTTCATTTTTCTTACTTTTAGAAGAAAATTGAAAGAGGAAAACTGAACTTGATTTCAAAATCAAGGATAGTAGATTAATGATGGGCCTGTTGGTCTAGTGGTCAGTGACCCTGACTGCTAAGCCAGAGGTCGTGGGTTCGATTCCCACCCAGGACAAACTTTGTGTGATGAGCATAATTGTTTGTTCTGTATCTGGGTGTTATTTATCTATAATATGTATGTATTTAAAAATATATAAGTATGTATATCAGTTGTCTGATTACCATAACACAAGCTCTGCTTAGCTTGGGATCAGATTCAGATGGCCGTGTGTAAGATGTCCCAGGATATTTAAAAAAAAATGTATATTATATTAGTAAGCACACTAGGTTTTTAAGAAAATTACTCCAGACCTTTTTAAAGTATTACTAATGAGCCCATTCTCTAAGTAATACGAATCCTGGCGAATAGCCAAGAAAACTGTGAAACGAAGAAGGTAACAAAAACATTTAAAAAAATTAAAATCGTAACAAATATGGTGAATCACGGCTTACCATAATCTTTGTTATGAACAGAATATTATACCACAGACTACGGGTTATTTTTTAACCGACTTCAAAAAAGGAGGAGGTTCTCAATTCGTCAGTATGTTTTTTTTTGTTTGTTTGTTACGCGATATCTCCGTCAATATGTAAACGGATTTTGATGGTTCTTTTTTGTTTGATATGTCTTGATTCACGGGTGGTCCCATATAAATTTTGTGCCGATCGGTTCAGTGCTTCTCGAAAAATTCACCAAGAACAAAAAAAATTTGACGAAATATTCATAGACGATGTGTGTTATTTCTTCAAGTTTCTATTTTCGTTTTATAAGATTGTAAGTAGTTCTATTTTGAAAATAAATTTCTTTGAAAGATACTTTAATACACAGTCAAACATTGGGAGTCGACACTAAAAAGTAATAAATAAAAAACTTTTTCAAAAAAATAATAACCGCCTTCGAAAACTCAAAATCCAAAAATAACTAAAATTTCGGAAGTCGGTGGCAACACAAATTGATTGGCAGAACAGAAGCCACCGACTTCCGAAATTTTAGTATAAAGTAAATTCTTGCATTACCCCGTTTGAAATGGTAAGTGAAAAAAAGTTTTGTCTTAAGCCTTGTTTCATAGTAAATATTTGATTGCATAAACATGTTGCCCAGAACTTTTATTAAAAAAAAATACCTTATAGGTACCCCCATTTTCTCCATATAACCAGCCAGGGCGAACATAGCTAGACGTTCAAGGTCACTAGCGTCGGGAGAAGCCTTAAGGTCGTCTCACGTTGTTAATGAGGAGAGAAACATGTTGTCGTTAATTTATCGTCGGAGCTGTGACTCATTTCCCTTGCTTGAGCTATTGTAGCGCTGCTGATAACATGTGCTATTTGTTCTAATTTTGTACATCATGGTTATTATAGGCCAGAGGTAATCAAAGATCTTATCTTTCATTTGCCATATTTTCGGTTTCTGGAAGGTGCCCAACAGGGCCACGCTTGCCGGGGTTCCGGAATGTTTATAATAGTTACCGTGACCCTGGAACATAAAGGGCAATCGAAGGAACATGAGTGGGTTTTAGTCAGTAAAAGTCTGACACGCCCTCCCGCAGCACCCAGGAAAGAAGCAGTTATTTGATGATTTTCCACTCAACCAAAAAAAAATATTTTCGGTTACTTTGCCATAAATCCCTGAGGGTCCATACAGGTCACTTTGCGTACTTACAAAGTTCCGAAGTGTAACAGGACTTACGCTATCGGTCCGTAAGTCTGTTTACAGGCAGGCTGTCTCATGCTCCGTAATAGGTAGAGTCGAAAAAAATAGTAAGTAAATCTGTCCATCTATTGCTCTGTCTATTTCACTATTACTCTCTCTCCCTCACTACCTGAAATTAGTACAGACACTGCTTGGACCTTAGACAAGGACACAGGGCACTTTTTAAACCGCGATATCCACACGAAAAAAAAATAGTCCTTATTACTTCAATAAGTAAAGTACTAGGAACAAAACCAAAGTACAGTGTAGTGTTGTCATTAGGGTTTTTAGAATCGTGTAAATACTAGATAAGAAACAGTCTGTCTTTGTAAACTGTGACGTCACGCGCGCGTCATCGTGCCAGATTACGTATATTGTGATACAAGTCTACCGTCTTGAGACTGTAGGAAAACCGATCTGATAGTGTTTAAACGGTTTTGGGGTACTGAAATGCCTGGTTGTCATTCGTGGAGCCATAAAATGTAACTATCAGTCTTACCGTGACGAACCGTGTTACTTTACATGTGTTGACGTGTTGTTGAGGTCCGATAGACAGTCTCTCCTCGTAAAACACTAGTATTCATCTGTCTCCAGGAAGACTGAAAGCCGACCCGGATTGGAAAAGAGCTAAAGAGCATTATGGCAACTTTTGCTGTATTTAATATCCTCCAAAAATTCTGTTGCACTATACTGTTCTCTCGCTTTTTAGCTGAAAATTAGCAAAACGAGATGATGTACCAAAAAATCTACGCTGTCTGTCAGTCCGTCCGAAATTGGTGAAGCTAAAGATAGGTATTTCTTTATCGCTGGAACTACAAATGGATTGTATTTTTCATATATTACTGTCATATTAATAGGGAAATGGGCGAAGCCCCAAGATATAGCAAGTTAATAATAACTTACAAAATCCATAGAGATAATTTTGGCGGAGAGTGGAGAACCGAAGGAATATGAGGCCAAATAATAGCGGACCCTAAACTAGTTACAACTTACAACCTAGCGACACAACGAGAAACAGAGATAGAACATACAGAAGAGACTCGTTATGTGTTATCAATAACAAACATGGGCTAATCATTCTTCCTTTTTCCTTATTTAATATCGGCACGTACTATGAA
The DNA here is from genome assembly GCA_033675125.1 of Athetis lepigone. Taxonomy (NCBI): domain Eukaryota; kingdom Metazoa; phylum Arthropoda; class Insecta; order Lepidoptera; family Noctuidae; genus Athetis; species Athetis lepigone. Next base: position 1,007,940 of record CM066223.1, read on the forward strand.
CATGAAAACATTAGTCTCCTCCCGTGATCTCGTTCGGGGTCGGTTATCACTAGAGGTTGCAAAAATTCGATAATTTTAATTTTCGAATATTCGAATATTTTTTCAGTGCTATTCGAATATTATTCGAATATTCGAATATTTAAGAAAAAATAATAAAATACAGAATATCAGCGTTTATTGGTTTAGGAATTATATTTTTATGCAGATAAGTAAACCTAGCACAATAATTATTTACTTATTCAACAAAATTTGAAACAATTATACATGAAAAGTTAATCAAAACAATTATAATTTTTTTAAACAAATTTAAAAGTCTCTCTCTCGGTACTTAATAATAAAAACAAAATAAATGTCTTTTTTTTTCGGTGAGTGGGAAATCATCAAATGACTACTCCCGTCCTGAGTGCGGCGGGAGGGCGTGTCAGACTTTTACTGACTAAAACCCACTCATGTTCCTTCGATTGCCCTTTATGTTCCAGGGTCACGGTAACTATTATAATCATTTCGCAGCCCCGGCAGGCGTGGCCCTGTTGGGCCCCTTCTTGTGCTGACTTCTTCTCTTTGAGGCGCGCGTGGAACACTAACGCGCCGTCGACGCGGTCCTGGTCCTAGCCGGGCGGCGAGCTACCCATCGCTCGCCATCCGCAGAACCGCGCCTACGGTGGCCGGTAGTCGTCTTGTGACTCTCGACGTCTTCGCCTGTCTTAGTACAGGGCGAGAGGCTCGTCGTTGCCTCTCGCGCGCCGCCGCTTCGTTCACTAGCATAACTGCTTCGCAGAAGGAGGTGACGGTATCCCATTCCGTCTCGCCCCGAAGCATGGCCGGGCGCGAGAGGTCACCGCCGCCGATCGCCTCTTCGAGGACACGATCGCCTCTACGAGGACACGATCGCCTCTACGAGAAATAAATGTCTTTCTCTTTTGTTAATAATAAAACAAAAAGTATCACATACATACGTAATGTGTCTTAAAAACGTTACAGTATTATTTTCGTAATAAGCAATATTACCATCAGATTCATCAATTATAATTCGGAAACAAGTCAGATTTACCTATTATAAATTTTTTAAACAAATTCAACTCTTCTGTTAATAATAAGAACAAAATAAACATCTCTCTCTCTCGCTCGTTAATAATAAAAAGAAAAACTATCACATGTCACTAAAAAATCAAATTCGTCAATATTAATTCGGAAAAAAAACAGATTTACATATTAAGTATAAAATTCTTAAATTAGTTTTAAAGTCGTTCTCTCTCTTTATTAATAAAACAAAATAAAAGTATCTAAAATCACTTCCAAAAAGAAAATGCACCACTTTACACATATTAATAACAACGTATTCTGTAAGTGACAAAATGGCGTCGAGTCAAGCAGTGTTGCCAACAACAATTTTCAAGCTCTATCAACATAGACTTTAAACTGATATTTTTTTTGGTAATATTCGAATATTCGAATAAATATTTATTTACTATTCGAATATAAATTTGGAAAGAGTATTCGAATAATTCGAATATTCGAATATTCGATTGCAACCTCTAGTTATCACAGAAGCATAAGAAGGCGTTTAACATAAAGTTGACTATGAGGTTCAAGGTTTATCTAGTCTTATTGGTAGTTTTGAAACCTGACCATTCTCCAAAATTGGTGATTTTGTGATTTTTTTAAAACATTAATTTATTTTACAAAAGAAATAACTTAAGACATAATTTGATCGGTGTTATCTATTATGCACTAAAAACAAAGTTACTTTTTGCTGTCTGTACCTATGTACGATAAAGTAAGATTAGATCTTTAAAACTATGCAACGGATTTTGATGCGGTTAATAGATAAAGCAGTTCAAGAGGAAGGTTTATTATAATATGTATTATAATACATAAAGATTACAGTTAAGAAAATCCGAGATTTCTAAAGATTTGTAACACCCATGCAAAGCTGGGGCGGGTCGCTAGTACTAATATCCATACTACTAATATTAAATATTATTATACTCTTGCGCCATTCCACCTTCTTAGTACGGCGTCCTGTGCCGGTGCTGCCGCCTCGGCTGCGGAAAACCTCAAGCGGCGAAAGTATAATAACCTTACTGGAAACTATATTTTCGAGCCGTTTGGGGTTGAAACCCTTGGGCCATGGGGTCCGAGTGCCCACCTATTTTTTAAAGAGCTGTCTAAAAGACTAGTTGACTCTTCCCGTGACCCAAAGGCTGGCTTTTATCTTGGCCAGAGGCTTAGCATTGCCATCCAACGTGGCAATGCTGCCAGCCTCTTGGGCACTTTACCGGTTGACAGCGATGCGGAGGAGTATTTTTTTGATGCCATTTTATTTTAATTCTAGGGTTTTTAATTTAGTTTTAGTTTGTAAATATTGTGTATAATTATAATTGTTACTTACTAATTTTAATAAAAAAAAAAATTATCTCTACAGTATTAATAATATATATATATATGTCACCGAAAAATAACAAGATCCGTAAGTTTATCAATCTACTAGGAAGTTTATAAACTTCCGTAGGATTCTAAACGGGAGATAAATTGTAATATTTTACGTCCACATTTTCGTAAATTTATCAATTTCCGACGTCATACGGTAAATTTATAAACTAACGGATATCTATTCGTAAGATTGTAAATGGTTCGACCAATCACAGAAACTCTTTTAAATATACGCATCTTTGAAATACGTAAAATAACACACTGCTCTCTGATTGGTCAATGTTCATAGTGGCAATGCTTGTGTCCAAAGACTGGTATAATCAGACTTGACAAACTATAAATTGGAAGCAACAATGCCTGGTTCCTCTCTGGCACGGATGTAGTGAGTTGACAACATTTAAAACTAATAAAAACGCAGAAGCAAACTGGTTTATTTATGTTCCGTGGCGAACAATGGCGGCCGCGAGGAAGGAGAAGTCACACGTGACAGTCAACCAATCAGATCGCGCGTAGCGTTTGGTTACTTTACTGCTTACTTATTATTTTACGAGTGAGTTCAGTAAGTTTAGCAATTTACGAAAATGTGGACGTAAAATATTACAATTTATCTCCCGTTTAGAATCCTACGTAAGTTTATAAACTTACGGATCTTGTTATTTTCCGGTGACATATATATATTATAAAAGGGAAAGTGTGTCTGTCTGTATGTTTGTCTATCTTTCACGGCAAAACGGAGCGACGAATTGACGTGATTTTTTAAGTGGAGATAGTTGAAGGGATGAAGAGTAACATAGGCTACTTTTTGTCTCTTTCTAACGCGAGCGAAGCCGCGGGCAAAAGCTAGTAAAATTATAAACTAAAGTGCTTGTTTGATTAAACGCACTCAAACCACGAACTAACAGAGCCAATAAAAAAATAGCCTATATTTATCGAGATAGACTATATTATCACGCTAAGAACCTACAGGAGAATAGCAGTAACCAAGGATGTGAGTATTTGAAGTATTGTTGTATTTGACTCAAATAATAATTATGAATCCGTCCTATAACAGAAGTAGTGCAATTACAAGCAAAACGTCAACAAAACATATGGGACGGGTGCAGTATTCGCCCATCATAGGTACTTTTAACGCCAAATATTTTATGTATAACTAAATGATCAATTATATATTTTTTTTATTACATAAGGGCTTGCTCTTGGTCCCAGACTAGCCCGAGGGCAAAGACGGGGCCTACGATGGAGCGAGCTCACCCAAAAGATGCCTATGCACTCGTCTCTTGAATACATCCGGGTTATATGCTTTTGGGAACACAGACGCCGGCAGGGAATTCCTTTATTATGCGCACCGCAAAAGAATGGAATTCCCTGCCTTGTACCTATATTGGTTAAATATAACACTCTTAAAAGTCAATATAATGTTTTAAACGAACGATGGGTCGGTGTATTCTAGCGGAGCCTGAGAAGAAACTCAGAAGTCATTTTATAACTGAAGCCCATATTCAAAAAATAAAAATTGACGTGTAAAATTGTTAATTTTAACTGATTTACAAGATAAATACCAATTTGTATTGTTAGTACTTGTAATACAAATTATATTCATTTAACTCCGAGTATTATACTGGCTTAGCGCCAATGAACACAGTTTAAAAGACTAGGATACTGTAATGTAATTCTTTAATCAGTATTTGTTAGGGATATGACACACTTCCTGCGGTCTCAATTTGACTGAACCCAACGGATTCTAGACATCGGGCTTTAGAAAGAGATAACACTATATAGAATGACAGGAATAGAGCTATGTAACGCTTAACTGGAATCTATCCTGAAGTTAGCTTTTGCCCTTGCCTTATTTATTTTGCTCCTTACCTATATTATTTGACAAAGCAACCAAATTTTGTAAAACTTGATTAAAAAGAGGATCCATAGTTAGTCTTGCTTGTTCTTTTCTATAGTCTACGTTTTAGAACAAGCAACTAGCGTCAACGTTCTGACTAACCGACCGACTCTTTGACAATTCAAAGTGCCTGTAAATAGTCTAAGTGAAATAATCGCTTATCGTGGACGTATCAGACATTGCAGATTGATTAGTGATTACTCCTGTTTGAGCACCAATTTCACCAATTAAAACTTGGTTGAAATTAGGTGTACAATGATAGGTGCCCAAAAAATAGGCGCTCCAACTGGGATGTTCTAAAAAGTTGCCTTATAGTCCTTTTTTAGGGTTCCGTAGTCAACTAGGAACCCTTATAGTTTCGCCATGTCTCTCTGTCTGTCCGTCTGTCCTCGCTTAATCTCTGTGACCGTTAGCACTAAAAAGCTGAAATTTGGCACCAATATGTATATCAATCACGCCGACAAAGTGGTAAAACAAAAATTGGAAAAATTGATTTTTTAGGGTAGCCCCCCTATATGTAAAGTGGAAGGTGTTTTTTTTTTTAATTTCAACCCTACCGTGTGATACATTGTTGGATAGGTATTTAAAAATGAATAGGGGTTTACTAAAATCATTTTTTGATAATGTCAATAATTTCGGAAATAATCGCTCCAAAAGGAAAAATAGCGTCCCCCCCTCTAACTTTTGACCCGTAGGTTTAAAAAATATGAAAAAAATCTGGAAAGTAGAACTTTATAAGGACTTTCTAGGAAAATTATTTTGAACTTGAAAGAAAGAACAGTTTTTGTACAAAAAAGACAAAAAGGTTGTACAAAATAATTTCTGCGTACTTAGTTCCCTACCCTACATTGAGCGTGGCCCGACACGCTCTTGGCCGGTTTTTCTATAACCGGGTGAACGAAGGTCGACTAGGAGAGGGTGGTCAATTCAAACACTGGACATGAAATACTAAGCGCGTATAATATTCAGACACAGTGATATGACTTGCTGCTCACACAAATGCAAAATAAAAAATATTGTCTTATACTTTCGGCGGTAACGAAACCATAGCGCGATGCAATTCGACGCCAACGCCATCTATCGAGCGCAGCGGTACTAAAAATATTAATGTTTGCTTTATTGATCGCGCTATGATTTCGTTTACTTGTTATTACATGAACATGCCGCCCACCAAGGACATTATGGCAAATGTCCTTCAACTACAAATCGACTTTTTGCTTACACTAAACACACATATTACGGATAAACTATGCTAAGTACAATAAAATATAACAAATGACAACAACTATTTTTATTAAACAAGGTTTTCCTTAGAAAAACCAATACAATTAAGTCTTAGCAATAGTCTTAATATGACAAAAGTCTTTTTAAATGTTTGTATACTTAAATAATAACTACATTAATCAGTCACAGGTAATACACATAGTTTGGATGTAGGTCTTTTAACCATAGATTGTTGGGTTTTTAACGTTACCACACGTGTTAGACCATCAGAACCCGGGTGTTTCTTTTCAATCCTACCTAACAACCACCTGCCAGGGGGCATATTATCCTCCTTTACTAAAACAACATCACCTATAGACGGCTCCGGGATTTTATGTTGCCACTTATTGCGTTGCAGAAACTGGTGAAGGTAATCGCGCGACCACCGGCGCCAAAAGTCCTGCACCATCCGCTGTTGCAATTGCCACCGCTTTAAAGTACTAACGTTGTGTTTTTCATAATTTGTATCTGGCGGTACAATTAGTGGCTCCCCGACTAGAAAATGACCTGGTGTCAAAATAGTTAATTTATCCTGATCTTCGATGTATGACAGAGGTCTGGAGTTCAAGCATGCCTCTATTTGAGCTAATACTGTGATCATTTCCTCGAAGGTAAGTGTCGAATTTCCAATTACTCTTTTCAGGTGATATTTGGTAGATCTTACTCCGGCTTCCCAAAGACCTCCAAAATTTGGCGACTGAGGGGGAATAAAATGCCATGTCGTTCCATTGTTTCCTAATTCCTCTGCTAATTCGGGATTACAGGCTGATTTCTCTTCATTAAATAAATGAGGCAACTCGCGTGCGGCCCCTACGAAATTCGTCCCGTTATCACTGTGAAGTTCCGCACATCGACCACGCCTAGCCACAAACCGTTTGAAAGCCGCCAAAAAACCCTTTGTGCTTAACTCATTTACGGCTTCCAAATGCAACGCTCGGGTGGCCATACAAACAAAAACGGCTATATAGCCTTTAAATGATTTATTTCCGCGACCTTTCGACATTCTAATATTTATTGGGCCTGCATAATCTACCCCGCTACGAAGGAAAGGTTTACCCGGTGTTAAACGAGAGGCCGGCAACTGTCCCATTAGTTGGGTCTTAACCTTAGCGGTGTATCGAATGCATTTCACACAGTTCCTAGCAAATCTTTTTGTCAACGTTTTAGCTCCAATAATCCAGTACTTTGATCGCAAGTATGTAATCATTAATTGCAGGCCCCCGTGTATAGTTTTTGCATGAGCGTCAGCGATTAAAAGCTTAGTAAGAAAAGAATCTTTTGGTAACAGGATAGGATGCACTCTTCCATAATTTAACTGAGACATCTCGAGTCTACCTCCTACTCTAATTATTCCCTTAGGATCTAAAAATATGTTTAACGAATTAAATTTTGAGTTTTTCTTTGCAGACGTATCTTTTTTTAATTCTTTCAACTCATTGCCCAATTCATCTTCTTGGCACCTCTTAATGCATATTACTAATGCTTCTTCTAATTCCTGTGGGGTTAGTTGCCGAGAGCGTGCACGAGCGTCCCTAGATATATTTTTTCTTAAATTCAAAAACCTGCGACAGTAAGCTATTACTCTAATCAATTTTGATAACGACGAAAATCGGTTCCAAATTGTTGTATCTAAAGTTGTTGTGTGTACCTTGATCTCTTCTAAGTGTGTAGCTATATGTTTAGGTCTTTTCAATTGAACTACAGTATCTTTTAAAAAACTTGGACCTTCCCACCAGAGAGATACGCCGGCAAGCTCTGCAGGGCATACACCACGTGATGCACAATCTGCAGGATTTTGTTTCGAAGCTACATGAGCCCAATGATATGTATTCAAACTGCCTAAAATATCGGAAACCCTATTCGCCACAAAAGTCTTCCAGCGGCTCGGATGACTATTCAGCCAAGCTAATACCACTTCACTATCTGTGAATGCATACAAATTTTCCTTTGGTATTGCCATAGCTTCGGCTACCTCCAAAATGAGTTTAGTTAAAAGAACCGCACCACAAAGTTCGAGCCTAGGAATTGAAACTTGCCTTATAGGAGCGACTTTCGTTTTGGAAGACACTATAGAAACGTGTATATTTCCCATCTCATCAATTACTCTAAGGTAAACAACTGCCGCATAAGCGACCTTTGAAGCGTCCGCAAACCCGTGTAACTCGCGTTTTATTTTACTACCTGTGTGCAACCAGCGTGGTATTTTGATGTCAACTAATGCGACTAAGGATTGACGGTAAGTAAGCCATTCCCTTACTAAGTTGTTTGGCACTTCTTGATCCCATTGTAATCCTGCTAACCACAGCCTTTGGATCAGGATTTTGGCTATGATTATGCTTGGTGCTAGCCACCCCAAGGGATCAAATAATCTGGCTATATCCGAAATAATTTTTCTTTTTGTTACAGGTTCATCTATGGGCTTCAGTTCCAGAAAGTATTTGAAGCAATCGTCGCGGGAGTTCCAGGTAAGGCCTAAAATTTTTGTGATTTCATCTATTTTTATATGTAACGCTTCATCATTTGTATCTCTAATTCTATCTAATAGCCTTTGGCTATTGCTTTTCCATTTTTGCATCTGAAATCCGCCTTTAGCTAGCACTTTAGTTAACTCCGTGTAAATTTTGAACGCTTCTTCTTCCGTTGCAGCTCCTGACATCAAATCATCCATGTAAAAGTCGTTTAGAACTATTTGAGCTGTGTCCGGACTCTCTTGACATTCATCAACTGCTAGCTGTTGCAGCGCCCTAACAGCCAAGTATGGTGCCGAGGCTGTGCCGAAGGTAACAGTTAGCAATTCAAATTCGGTGATTTCCTTTTCAGGGCTATCTCGCCATAATATACGTTGCAATGGAGTATCTTCTCGGCTCACAAGAACCTGCCGATACATTTTTATAATGTCCCCTACTATACAGATCTTATGAGTTCTCCAACGCATAATTATATGACGAAGCTCATCTTGCAGGGACGGTCCTACCATTAGATCGTCGTTAAGCGACCTCCCGTTGCTTCGCTTGCATGAAGCGTCAAACACCACACGCACTTTGGTTGTGTCTTTATCTTCACGGATGACAGCGTGATGAGGTAAGTAAACACCCTTTTTATTATTCTTTTCTTGCTGTGTTACTTCTGTCATGTGATTAAGTTTTAAATACTCTTGTAGGACCTTAGAGTATTCTTCTTTTAATTTATAATTTTTCGCTAATCTTGTTTCTAACCCTTTAAGCCTTTTTTCAGCTATTCCTTTGGATTCGCCGCACCCACTATTCAGGTTTGTATCACGTAGCGGCAATCTAACTATATATCTACCTTCGTCATTTCTACGTGTCGACGTGGTAAACAACTCTTCACATTTAGTTTCCTCCTCCGTTAGCATTCTTTTTGTTCCAGATGGTTCCTCCAATTCCCAGAAATCTCGCAATAATTTATCATCTTGGACGCTGGTATGCATCACAGTAATTGAGGTATGAGAATTCATAGCTTGATCGACTTCCGTAACACCCGATAAAATCCATCCTAAAGCAGTTTTTTGGGCTAAGAGAGTCCCGTTTACATTGTTTTTAATACCCTCTTGAATCACTTGGCTGTACACTTCAGCACCTAATAAAACGTCTATTTTATTAGGCCTGTCGTATTCAGGATCAGCCAAATCCTCATCGCATAAATCTACCCATTCTACCCGCGTTACTTTCGTAGCAGGGAGAAGAGCCGTGACCGACTTTAGGACGAACGCATTTACTTTAATCTGGACGGTCGGATCTATTCTAGACCTCAATTGTAATATCACAGCTGACTTAGCAGTCGCACTTTTTGCTCCGCCTACGCCTATCACAGTCTGCCTGGATGGCGTTTTACGTAATCCCAAAAATTGGACCGTGGACTCCGTAACAAACGTACCTTGCGATCCTTGGTCAAGTAAAGCCCTTACTAATCGATAGCTTCCATCTCTCGACTTCGCTTTGACTAACGCTGTAGTCAATAAAACCGTTTTGCGACCAGTTCCAGACGAGAAACATGCGACTAGTGGTTCACTTGACCCCTCCGCTTGCGCGGCTATTTCCCTATTATTAATTTTAATATCTTCCTTCACCAACGTTGCAACGGCTGATGAAGTCTCCGCGTGAGCCGCGCCATTACCCTCACCAATCACCGACCCAGAAACCCCTGTTGGGTGTAATAAAGAGTGGTGGCGGCGTTTGCACACCTGGCATCTGAGAGTGTTTTTACAGTGTCTGGCAGAGTGGTTGTTATAAAGGCATACAAAACATAAACTATGGTCAATAGCAAAACTACGCCTAACTTCACTTGTCTCTTTACTAAATTTTGGACAGGACGTAATCTTGTGGTCGGCTGAGCAAAAATTACATGTTACTGACTTTTTGTCTTTCAAAACGTGAAATGACTGAGTTCCTTTTTGATGTGTAGGTTTTTCCCTGTTTTCTGGTTTGTCTATATTTTCCAAACCTCTAAAGCGACTAGTTAAAAAATCGGAAAACTGTGTAAATGTTGGTAACTCATTACTTGAATCTGAAGCTACTTTGAGTTCCCAATATTTTCTGGTCTCTTTGTCTAATTTACCGCTAATTATGTGTATAACAATTAGATCCCAGGAAGAAACCTGCACTCCTAAATTACTTAACGATTCCAAACATTCAGAGGTAGTTGTAACAAGCCTCTTTATCTCGTTTGCCGATTCATAGGACAACGTCTTCTGATTAAGTAATCTTTTCATAATACCGTTTGCGAGGAACTTTTTATTGTTGTACATCTTATCTAATTTAGACCATGCAATTTTATAGTTATCTGATGTTACCGTTATATTTCTTAAAAGTTGCTCAGCCTCCCCACATAAATGAGCTTTCAAATAAAAAAATCGCTGTGCGTCATCCAGAGACGAATTCTCATGCACTAATCCGACAAACAAATCTCTAAAGGTTTGCCATTCCGAATATTTCCCCGAAAATGAGGGAATTTTAATTTCTGGCAACTTGACTCTACTCTTTTGGTCCTGACAAATTGACTTAGAATCGACGTTTAGCGTAGTTGTATGACCTTTATCCAATAAATCTTTTAACTCACTTTTAAAATCTACATAAAATTCCTCAACTTCATCATAAATACAATCTTTTATATAACTGGAGTTAGATAATTCAGCCTTTTTAACTTTACTTAAAATCTCAGTGTGTGTGACCGTGAACGTTTTCCACAATTGTTCTAAATTCTCAAGCCGTGTCTCCAAATATGCGTGGGTTAATCTCTCCTTAGGAGCCTTCTTTAAATTAGTCTTAGCCTTACACATTTTTGAGCTAATGTCATCTTGGATGGTAAACAAATACTCCATTTTGGCACAAATATTTTAAAAACAAACAAACGCAAGCAAAATACAACAAGTTATAAAAATAATGGTTGTAGAAAATCGAAAATTTCACAAGTGTTTTTGCACTAATTATTTGGTCCAAAATCGGGCATGGATTCCCCGTCGGAACCAATTTTCACTAAAATTTGTCCAAGTCACAAAAATAAATGGTTGAAGAAAGTAAAAAATTTGACAAGTGTTTTACGCTAAATATTTGGTCCGAAAACGGGCATGGATTCCCCGTCGGATCCAATTTTTACTAAAATTAGTACAAGTCCAAATTATTGTTATAAAAGACTAAGTTTATTTTCTACTAGATTTAAAGTTCAAATTCCAATTCACTTTCTTGAAAATTTGCAGTTGTATTCTTCCAAATAAATAAAGATGTAAATGTACTCACGATTTTTCACCCACACTTCACTCACACACACTGCTGCATGCACCGTATCGGCGCGCTGTACTGCACCACAAGTGGCGCCCTCTGCCGCACGTCTCCTCCCTCGCGTCGTTCCTCTGGCTGTAGCTGCCAGTAGCGCTGCACCACGCTCCACTGACTGCTCCTTGCTCCAGGCTGCTCCCAGCTCCAGCAGGTTCCACCACCAGCTCCAGGTCCAGGATACCTCTCACCTGGTATACCCCGGTTTTAAGGGGGTCTGCTCTGGACAGCGATCCACTGCCCAGTAATGACGCGAAGGGTGGTAATTCTACCACCACCGGAACTACCACAAACACTCCCGAACCAATCCGTCTCGAAGGACCATGAACGAAGGTCGACTAGGAGAGGGTGGTCAATTCAAACACTGGACATGAAATACTAAGCGCGTATAATATTCAGACACAGTGATATGACTTGCTGCTCACACAAATGCAAAATAAAAAATATTGTCTTATACTTTCGGCGGTAACGAAACCATAGCGCGATGCAATTCGACGCCAACGCCATCTATCGAGCGCAGCGGTACTAAAAATATTAATGTTTGCTTTATTGATCGCGCTATGATTTCGTTTACTTGTTATTACATGAACACCGGGACAGGCGAAGGGGACTAAAATCAGTTGTTCCATCTCCCACCTCCGGAACTGCGGGACGAATTCCGCAATTATCGTGTTTAGGCTGTGTTATTGAGGTGTTTGACCCAGACAGAGACGCCCAGGAGGGGCGCAGGGGGCACTACGCGCCGCCGCCTCCAGTAATGTTGGTTGGGGGGCGACGCCGACGAGGTCCTATACCTTACTCCAAGGTCTAGTCTATCTCTAACGTTAGGCATGAGAACTGACAGACTGATTGATCAACACAGCTGAAACCGCTTGCTCTAGAAGTATGAAAGGAGTTCACAAAGGGAATATGCACATTTATTCAGCTCCATTCAACTATGTGCATAGAAAACAGCGATTTTGTACGAAACCTGAATAGACGCGGAAAGATGACCGAACGCGTAAGTACGCGTCTTCACACAAAATCGTTGTTTTTCTATGGACATTGGTGCCGATTCTCTTATTCACAAACTAACGTAAATTTAAGTTAAGTGCATCTTTCTCTTTCCATTTCATTAAGAAAAGGACAGAAGATAAAATATTAGTTAAGTCCTGTCAAATTTAGACACTCCATAGATAATTTAGACGCGATTGAAAAACATGGCGTCTAATACATCAATTAATTTTCTTCAGGCGCTCTGTCTATTTTGACAGGATTAAACTAAAATGTATCTTCTGTCCTTTTCTTTAAGCAATGGAAAGAGAAAGATGCATTTAACTTAAATTTAGTTAAGTTTGTAAACAAGAGAATCAGCACCATTAGCTAAATAGAGCTGATTAGATTCGGATGGAGCCTGTATGACAATTCTTGGAAAGCACGTAGTCGTAAAGTCGTAATTCTTAGATAGGTACCTATTTGACTGTCGTTGTGAGTCAGAAGTCAGGAAGTCTTACGACCACTCAAAAAGGTCTAACATGACTAGGTTGTGGAGATTTGACAGGCAGTCGCTCCATGTACGAGTAAATCACTGGTATTTAGCAGACTGGAAACCGAACCAAATGTAGTTGGGTAAAGGTCATTGCTCATTACAGCCACTCCGCACCGACTAGCCTTATAGCCGAGGCGATCCGGTGACGGTACGGAGTTGATAATATCACAGATAATATAGTGAGCGCATGCCCATACAAGTTCATTTATAGAATACTAGCCGCAGGAGGTGAGTCGGTGCGTAGTGGCTGCCGGGTGGCTGTAATGAGCGATGACCTTAAGGGCTAAGATGATGTGAATAATCGAAATAAATGAGCCAATAACTATTTTATTTTTAATTTTTATTGGCAAAAAATAAAAAGATAAACAATTTTGATTAGGTTAGGTTAGTTGCTATGTGTAAGAAGAGAGTTTGCCTCTTCTCTTCTTCAGCGACAGATAAAACAATTTGCACTGACAGAATAAAACTGAGCCAACAGTCTAAAAGGGGCAATTACATGGGACAAACCCAGACTGCCTAGCACCTAGATACTGAATCCAAAAAATAAATAAATATCAATAAATAAATAGGTCCTAAGGGATTTTAGAATAGGTCGATAAAAAACCACAATTTTGTGCGAAAGCTGTACAAACGCGAACGCTTCTACATGTATGCAAATTGTTGTTGTCTATAGATAATGGATATGAACTAAATATTACTGAGCTGAATAAGTGCGTATTTCCTAAAATGTCATCGTTTGATTTCATTAATAGCTAATCGTGATTTTAGGGGCGACATTACTAAAAAAGTCAAGTGCGAGTCGGACTCGCGTACGGAAGGGAAGGGGATTCCGTACCACTGCGGCTAAAAATCACGTTTATTATAGGGAGCCCCCTTAAATATTTATAATATTCTATTATTTTGTCCAAAGTCTAGTTCAAAGGCTTTTATTTTACTTATACCATTTAAGGGCACTTATGAATAAATTTTCAGAGAGTCGGTCAGTTACAGAAACTATCATGGTTCATGAGATACAGCCTGCCATTAGACGAACAGGCAGACGAATAGCGAAGTCTTACTGTCTTAGTAATAGGGTCCCGTTTTAACCTCTGGTTACGAAACCCTAAAACGCCTAAGAGTGAGTCACACGCACTCGAAGAAGGGTCCCGTACGACTATACAACATATCGGAAACATCACGCCGACTAAAATCACAAATCTTGAATGGTTTTAAATTTTTGTCATTGGTTAATTTATTAGTCGGCAAAAGAAAAGCCCACTATGTGAACATTTCTTCTCTCTACCTAGGTGACACTGAACTGAAAGACACTGACAGACGGACGGACAGCAGAAGCTTAGTATTAGGGTCTCATTCCCATTGGTACCTTCTGGGTACGCAACCTAAACCTTCGAACACACGTGATTCGAAACACAAAAGGAAGACAATAGCAGCGCGACAGCCGGCTGTCCCTTGGTCGAAGAAAGGTACGACGTATGTTTACATGAAGCCACACGATATTTCAAGATAAACAGACGTGACGTTACTAAGCACTTACTTTGGCTTAGCTATCGTCGCCATAGATCTGTGGCTAGTGGCTATAGTTCCGTCTTTATCGTGCACTTGACGTTTGGCAGTTGTGTAACAGTGACAGGTGCTAAGCCAAAGTGCGTACTAAGTACAAAACTATTAACTATTTATCTCGCCCTAAATACCTATTATAAAGCTAATTAGTATTGGATTGGTGGAACGCGATAATCTCAGGAACAGGTCAGAATTGAGTAAATCCATACTTACTAATATTACTTACTAATATTATAAATATGGGAAAGTGTGTCTGTCTGTCTGTCTGTATGTTTGTCTTTCTTTCACGGCAAAACGGAGCGACGAATTGACGTGATTTTTTAAGTGGAGATAGTTTAAGGGATGGAGAGTAACATAGGCTACTATTTGTCTCTTTCTAACGCGAGCGAAGCCGCGGGCAGAAGCTAGTATGTTTAATTTAGATAGTCCATTTGTCGAGGAATGTTAGAGAGATAGTCTATGGAACATCACGCCAAGACCTACGAGAGCGGAGCAGAAATGAAAAACGCGAGTGAAATACCTAGTTAGTCTTTTGATAAATACTTGAAAATTGTGAATTTTTTCGGTGTTTTCACTGGGTTTTTTTATAGCGCGATGAGAGAACGGAAACGGAACCGAAGTTTATTCCGTGACGCACTTGGAAGTTTTTTTTTACCAAGAAAAGAGAAAACACTACCTATGCGATAAAAAATATTCTGTACTTAAGTTTTACAGAAAAAGTTTAAGTAAAAACACGATATAGGTACCTAGGTACCCATAGATTAGAAAGAAACCTACAGGATACCTACCTAAACACCTGCTCTAAATATAAAAATAGCAAATTTCACTGAAATGCAATGTTATCAATTTATTCTCGTATTTTCCTCGTTTCCACAACAGATCAAAAATATTTATTTACACTGAGAGATGATAAGACAGACCGGAAAGTAAGTACCAATAACATTTTTTATTTATCATCAGATCATCACTGACGAGGATGTATAGGCAAACGTGCCTTGGCCTCAAAAATAAGATTTTATACACCATTGTCAAGTTAATTCAACCTTATTGGACGCCTTAAAAAAAACACTTATTTCACTATGATTCACGTTTTCCGATGTCACTGAACAAGTATTCAGCGTTATCAGTGAACATTTTCCTGCTCTTTTATTGAAAAAATAGGCCTCAAAACTATGTTATTTAATATCTTATCGGCATTTTACGTTAAACTGTGCGGCAAACATTAGCCAGAGTTATGACCGATAAAAAACTAAGCGCAAATAATCACAAGGTTCTTCAAAACCACTTACCGAATATCGGGAATTTTATGCACTGTTTCCGTACAGAGTTACAGCGAGAGCTACAATGGAGCTCCACTGTACAAAGCCAACATTTGGCCGTTCCCAAAATAGTACCAATAGCAGGCCCCAAGTAAAGTTATAAACATTCCCCACGCACACATGCAAATACGACAAATAAAAAAAAATCAATATTTAAACAATCCCACTGAACGACGCACGGAACGCAAAACTAAACACGACAATATGGTCGATGATCATTTTACTGAAAAAATGTGACTTTTCACAACCTTCGTATATGGGAAAACTACGAAAATAGATATAATACTCACAGTTGTGAGCCCGTCCGACGTTCACATCACGTATGCAATTAGCAACGAGTCTCTTATTTTTTAACGATGGAAAATCAATAATTTTTAAGAGCACAAAATTTTGTTCATATTTTTCCGACGGGCCCCCACTTCCCTGCGTGGTCTCGCTCCGACACTTAAAAATGAAAAACCCATTGCAAGAAAACTGTGGTACCGAAAGAGATGCATATACGTCGGCGATTGTAAATAATGGAGAGGAGCGAATCATAACAAACGAAAGAGACAGTCGATGGACTATGGCAGCATTAACAATAACAAAATGCAT
This sequence comes from Athetis lepigone, assembly GCA_033675125.1. NCBI lineage: Eukaryota > Metazoa > Arthropoda > Insecta > Lepidoptera > Noctuidae > Athetis > Athetis lepigone. The sequence goes on from CM066223.1 coordinate 1,024,320, forward strand.
TACGTAACAACAATAACATTGATTTATCTCAACACTTACCGTTTCTTAGCTAAATTGTAGATATATTAACGATAAATTATAGCTTTTTACACGTTTTTGTAACATCGCGAATGCATTTTGACGCGAGCAATCATCCGTCAGGCGGACGCCATTTGCAATTTGTTGTGCATCTGACTGACTCGGGCTCGGCTCTTATTTTTGTTAGGTTGTTACTTTTTACATTTTCTATTACGGTATGAGATATAAATTATAAAAAAATACCTTATTTAACGGTTTTTCTTGATATATTGTTTATTTTCTTTTCCTTTTATCTTTGTTCACGTAAAATTAACATCGTGCGTACATGCTATGATTTTTGTAGTATGGCAACATTGATTTTTGTAGTGGCGGGAAGCTTGAACGAAAATGTCAGATGACAATAAATAAATAAACCTCGCTGTTTCTTGCTTATTAATTATTACATTACTTCAAAAAAGTAAAAATAATTGAAAATATTCAAGTATCTGCCAATTTTCTGCCTTGGTTTTGTGAAATTTGTGTAAGGATTGGTGCTTTATATTTTTTTTGGTAAGTTTTTCAGTATTTTGATGATTAGTGATTACACCTGTTCGACATGAATTAAAAAAGAAATTCTCTGTTCTCTGCTACGAAGTTATTTTCCCCTGCTGTTTGTCGGGTTTCTTGATATGTTATTATAATAAACGAATTGAATCAAAGTCTCCGGTTTTATACCAAATCTTTATTTTATTTCTTACACCGTACAGATTGCACATACCGCTCGAAGGCGCGAATCTAATCAATGACATTGACAGTTAGGGATGCGTTCATAAACCCTACAATCCCTTTCTTTCTTTATAGATTTAAAACATATCAAAGTAATAGCATACAAAACATAATTACCATATAATGAAACATATTCATACATGAAATGTAACATACTTATTACAATGCAACATACTCATTACAATGTAACATTATTACTACAATGCAATATCTTATTAGTTATCAATTACAGTGCCTCATCTTACAAATTAATCAACACAATGTTAAATTACCAATATTCACTTCAATATCCAATTATAAAATACAAATTAAGTTTATCTCCAGTATCATATAAGAATTAAATAAGAGGGATGAAGTTTACCAATATTTATCATATTTTAATGAATAATAGTATCTCAAAACCATAACCATAAAAATCAATGTAATGTGTCTAAAATGAGTCCAAGTACAAAGTCTTTATACTTGTTTGGTATGTGTCTGTCCCTAATTGGTCTAGTCTCAGTCAGGTCAGTGGAATTATAATTTCTATCATTAGAACCATTATTCAAAGAGTCATGTCCTGCATCTGTTTGATTACTTTCTGTCTGTACTTGGTCATGATGATCTTCTTTCTCTGTTACTGTTTTATTCTCTATACTTTTTGGTCTATATCTATTTAAGTCTCTTCGTTTTATAGGTTGAAAATGAGATGAATTCCTCCTTATGATCTTCCCATCTGGTGACTCAGCAGCTACTGAATTACCAGCCTTCCATAACACTGTATGCTCAACAGGTGAAAACAAAGTACTTAGCTTATTCTCCTTCCTTTGTTTAACCAAAACTTTGTCTCCTGGATTTAAATCATTTTCCTTAGCATGTCTTCTCTTGTCAGCATACTGTTTATATGTATCTTTCTTATATCTATCCATATCACGAATATGCTCATCAATCAAGCGGTAATCTTCTTTTATCTCTGGTATTTTTGTTCTTATGTTTCTTCCTCTGAAAACATTTCCTGGTGGAACACCTGTAGTTGAATGTGGTGTTGTACGGTAAGCAGATAGGTAAACTAACAGTTCTCGCTTCCAATCTAGTTTCATAGCCTGTGCTATGCGCAACCGTCTCAAGACATTTCTATTCTGCCTCTCAACCTCTCCATTGGCTTGAGGCCACAAAGGTGTTGTGTGTCTTAGCCGTATGCCATATGTTTTGCAGAATTCTTTGAAACGAGAATCTATGAATGCAGGTCCATTGTCACAAACTATTTCTTCCATTATTCCTTCTCTAGCTATTATCTTCTCTAAAGTGTTTATTGTGCTTTCCGCTGTCTGGTTTTTGAGTATTTCAACTTCATAACCTACTATAGTAATCCACTACAAATAGTAAGTAATGACCTGATGGAAGTGGTCCCAAGTAATCGATGGCAACAAGTTCCCATACTTTACTTGGTAGATTTGTTGAAACAATAGGTTCTGGGTGTGTGTTTTTTCTGACAAGTCGACAGCCTTCACAGGTATCAACCCAGTGGTCAATATCTTTATCCATACCCTTCCACCAGACTTTGGATCTTAATTTGGATTTCATGGAGTTAACTGAAAGATGTCCCTCATGGCCAAGTTCCAAAGTTCTTTGAATTAAATCTTGTGGAATAAGAATCCTTGTTCCTCTAAGTATGATGCCATTAATAACACACAGTTCCATCTTCATTAACTCATATTTTCTTAATTCCTTTGGCCAACTATCTCTTTCAATTGCTTCCATCACATTAATTAACTCTTGATCTTTCATAGTGGCTTCTTTTACCTCTTCTATTGTAATAGCATCTACAGATGTTTCTACTAAAGCCATTAAAAGATTGTCTTCATTATCTTCTGTACTTTCACAATTTTTTGTTACATCTAAAAGCCTGGAAATTGGATCAGCAATGTTGTTTTTACCAGGTTTGTATATCACTTTAAAAGTATAAGGTTGTAACCTCAAAACCCACCTTTGTATCCGTGCACTAGGTTTAGAATTTGTAGAATAAATAATTTCCAAAGGCTTGTGATCAGATATAATATAAAAGTTTTTACCAATGAGATACATATACAAATTCTCACAGGCCCACACTATGGCAAGTGCCTCTTTTTCTGTTTGTGAGTACCTTTGTTCTGTAGGAGATAATGCTTTGCTAATATATTTTATTGCAACTGGTTGTAGGCAACCATTAACATTTTGATGTTGAATTAGTACAGCAGCTATTCCCACAGGACTGGCATCTGTAATCACTGTTGTTTTTGCGTTTTTATCATAATACCCCAGTGCAGGAGCTTTAGCAATAAGTTGTTTTATCTTTGTAAAAGACTGTTCATGCTCCTCATTCCATACAAAATCTGTTTCCTTTTTTATTAGCTGTCGTAATGGCTCTGTAATTGTGCTAAAATTAGGTATAAAACGTGCTGAAAAATTTGCCAAACCAAGGAAACTTCTCACCTCTGCCTTATCTTGTGGAGCTCTAAATTCTTGAATAACATCTAAGGATGTCCTTGTCGGTTTTATGCCTTTATCAGAAAGATGGTGTCCTAAAAAGTTAATTTCACGGAGCCCAAATGAACATTTATTAGGATTTAATGTGATGCCACTTGCATTTAACCGGTCCAGTACTTGCCGTAATCGTTGATCATGTTCATCTGCCGTGCGACCACCGATCCGAATGTCATCTTGACTGTTGGCTACACCATCTATGCCTTGCAGTAGTTGAGCAATTACATGTTGAAACATTTCTGAGGCACAACGGATGCCAAAGAACAAACGCTTATACCTGAAAAGACCTAGGCTTGAACTGAATACTGTGATTGCTCTTGAATCCTCCTCCAACTCAAGTTGATGGTAGCCCAATTTTATGTCCAGTGCGGAAAAATATTTACAGCCATTGAGGTCAGTCAGTAGTTCCTCAAATGTAGGCAGTGGTACATGTTCTCTTAATACTGCCTCATTAGCTTTCCGCATATCAACCACAAGTCTAAATTGGCCTTTTTCCTTCTTTTTCACAATATGTGATGGTGAAACGCAAGGTGTTGGTCCTGTCACGGGTTCTATTATGTCATTGTCAAGTAACTGTTTTATAAGATTTTCTTCTACTGTTCTCATATTGAAAGGCTGTCTCCTAACAGGTTGAGCAACTAATTTTACCTTAGGGTCAATAGGAATACTCAATTTAAAGTTTTTTAATTTGCCTATGCCTTGAAACAAATTTGGGTACTCTTTTACAATAGTCTCTTTTGTTAGTAACGGCTGAATACAATTAACTTTTCCTAATTCTGATGGCAACGGGCCAACTCTTAACAAATCTAAATCAATTGATGTTTGTCTACTTAACAATGATGGGCCCCTGCCATTATATACTAACACACTTGCATAAACTTTCCTTCCAGTGTCTGGGGAAAATAATAATGTTGAAAACATTCCTAATTTATCTAACTCTTTACCACCATAGGCACAATATTTTTCTTTAGATTTTGACTTTAATTTGCAACAGAACCCAGATTTAACTAACTTATGAAATGTGTACTTATCAATAATATTGATAGAAGCACCAGAATCAATTATAAATGGACAAGAATACTTTTCATCAATTTGTATCATGCACTTATTGTCCATAGTATTCACACTAAAAATAGAGTTCACCTGCACTGACTCTTCCTCACTCTCACTATCATCACTTGATGTAGATGATTCAGAAATTACATACTTTACATACCTTTTCTTCTTTTTACCATCCTTTCCTTTTGCTGATTTTTCCTTTTCTATTGTATAGTCCTGTCTTGAATGCTTTGTTTTGCAACACTTTGCAAAATGGCCTTTTATTCCACACTTCTTACATTTCTCCGATACAGCTGGACACTTACTGTCTTTTGCCATATGGCCTTTTAGTCCACAACGAAAACATTTAGGTTCCTGTTCTACCCTGTTGACAGCTGTTTCCTCTTCCTTTTTTATGGAAACTTTAAACATGTTTTCTTCTAATTCAAATAATCTTGCTATTTCCAATGCTGATGCCAATGTTAGTTCCCTTCCTTTCTTTAGGAATTTTCTTTTGAGATCTTGATTGGTACATTTTTCTATCAGCTGATCTCTAATCGCTTCGTCGACATCTGGAAACTCGCAGTACGCAGCTTGTTTACGTAGCTTTAAAATGAACTTGTCAACTGACTCATTTTCCATTGAAATGTTTCTAAACTTCTGCCTTTCATACGCCGTATTTACGTCAGGTTGAAAGTATTTTTTTAATCTGCGTTTGCATTTCTCGTAATCATTGTCTCCCTCGACCTGTTGCTCTTTGATGGCTTCATAGATGTCTTGCACCTCTGGTCCCGCTTGGTGCAGTAATCTGCTTACTTTTTGCTTATCGTTGAGGCCGATTTGGCCGTCGATATAATATTCGAAGTTCCTCATCCATACTTTCCACCTTTCTCCCGCATTTGGTTCCTCAAATGGATTGAAAGCCGGGCCTGCCGCCCCCAAAGTATACTCCATAGTAGCAGTAGCCATATTGAATATCGAATTTAATCACAACTTTAGTTTTCCATTACCAAGTAACTTTTCACACGCCACCGTTTTCTTCGTCGCCAGAATTGTCGGGTTTCTTGATATGTTATTATAATAAACGAATTGAATCAAAGTCTCCGGTTTTATACCAAATCTTTATTTTATTTCTTACACCGTACAGATTGCACATACCGCTCGAAGGCGCGAATCTAATCAATGACATTGACAGTTAGGGATGCGTTCATAAACCCTACACTGTTAACTTAGGTTCAATGAATAAAAAAACATAATCTTTAATAACACTAGAATATTGTTTGACTTCCATTTTAATGTTGGTGTTGTACTGTAACGGGCTTAATTCTTTACACTACGTATGTAATGACTATTTGTTTTTAGGATTCCATATTCAGAGTGAAATGGAAACATTTATTCGCTCTCTGTCTATCTCCAGACTGTATCTCATGCATTGATAGACTGTTTAAATTTTCAGAGAAGAATAATATAATTTGAAGAGATAGGTACATATATAAGATCTGATTAAATTTAATACGGTTTATTATTTTAATATTTGTTTTTCCTATAATATTATTAGGTAATTATATATAAGTCCAAATTTTAAGTGGGGTTCCTATATCCAACAAAGGTGATTTATTGCCAATAATGTTGCAGAACCCTTCATTTGTAATCCATTTCTGTGAGAGATATAAGATTTGCATATGTTATACTTATTTAATGCTTTTTGTCTATCTCTTACTATCTAATCCTCTTGGATTTCAAATTGATGCATTCTTTTTTACTTACTTATCTATTTTATTCAGAATCAGGTCCAGTGAACTGTGGCAGTACACTTACTCTCTATTCAAAAGTAATGTAATCATAAACATACATTTTTTACTTTGAATATCTGCACTCCATGCACTAATATCAGTCGTGGTCCTTGAGGCAGTGTTTTGTAAAATAACTTCAAAATCATACGTAATCCCACCAAAAACATTTCTTGTTAAATGTTGCCAAGACAGACAACCACATAAGGTTTGCCCTGTGAAACATATATCAGATCTCACCGCCCGCCGCCGTGTAGATTCAGAAGCTTGGTTAAGCTTCTAGCTGAATCTACACTGCCTAAATCTACCGACCTTAACTTTAGAAATTTTACATAACAGATAAAATCTATAGCCTTGCCGTTTCGCTACCTTCGTCGTAAAGGTGATGCGAAAATTTAGTTTCTGAAGTAAGTATTTTAAAACAAGGATTTCCCGCTGAGCGGTCAACGTCACTAATTACTAGAGTTTATTCAGATATGAAACTAAAGGGACAGGTGGAATTGTCCTAGAATAAACCAAACCATGTGGTTGTCTTGGCAACATTTAACATGAAATGTTTTTGGTGGGGATTTTAGTTCTTTTTGTAAGTTGCCATCATTGGTTGCAAAGCAGTCTTTTTAGTGTTTATTATTTTTTCCTTTTTTTTGGGGTGTAGGTATTTCTTGCACATCAGCAGTCCGGTTTTCATAGCTCATTCTCTGTCTTTGCATTTTTACTTAGACGATTTACGTGTTTCTTTACAAAACTTCCACCCCCCATTTTAGGGGATGAGGGAAGAAAGTTATACTTAAGTTTATGAATTGTTTAGTTGGTTGTATACTAAACTTAGACTACATACCAAATTTCAGCATTCTAGCACTTCAGGAAGTAGCCATTTTGATGATCATCAATGTGTCAGTGACAAAATCGGTGTATTTTAAATATCAATAGAATCTAAAGTATTAGAGCTATTCAATTGAGACTTTGTATGTTTAATGAGTCTATTATTGACATCATATCTTGTGAATATGAACTGTCTGGTACATCGGAAACTAACTCTATGAGGGTTCAAAAGAACGACGAAACACTTCGAGAAAAGGTAGTGCCCTTGCGCTTCGCTTGCTTGTCTTGGCGTGTCACTCTCTCTGGCTTGGCCACCATCAGGGATTTTATTTTGATAACACAAAAAATAGTCGAAATTAATCGCCAAATATCAGAAATAGTCGTTCACTAGTTCAAAAGTTATAAGAGTTTATAGGTGGCCGAGCTGGAGAGTCTCCCCAGCTTGGCCACATGTATATCTCGAAAACTAGGGCACCTAGTGAAGATCTGTTTTTACAAAAAAAATGTCACTAAATAGTCGAAATCAATTGCCAAGTTACAGATTTAGTCGGGTCTTAGGCCCGTATTAATAGACGTCACTCAATTCTGAGACGCTCTCAAGTTTATTGCTGTCCTTATTTTTTCCCTTTAGAATGACAAGGACAGCAAGAGACTTGAGAGCGTCTCAGAGTTGAGTATCGTCTATTAATACGGGCCTTAGATTAGAAGTTATGAGTTCAATTTTTAAAGTATAGTCCAAGAGCTAGACAGAGAAGTCTGCTCTAGCTCTCTTATAACTTTTGAACTAGTGAACGACTATTTCTGATATTTAGCGACTATTCTTTTGTGTTATCAAAATTAAAATCCCTGATGGTGGCCAAGCCAGAGAGAGTACACTGTCTTGGCGGGGATACGACCGTGCTCCCAGATATATAGGGTACAGGCCAAGACAACGTAGCGTGTGGTGACTGTGGTTTATATGTTTGTGTGTTGTGTGGAGAAATTTCGATTTGTCTATTTGCAAAGGTAAAATAGCGGCTAGCTTTGCTTGAAGTAGGTTATCTAGAATTGGTCCTGCAGATGTTTATGTTACTGCTAACAGCTGAAGGGCTGCTACACCTAGTTTTAGATGGCTAGACGCCACCAGCCACAAGCCTTTATTAGAAATTATAATTAGCAGGTAGAAGTAGGTGCAACTAACACAGGTGGTTAAACATAGTAGACATGCGTTTCCTGATCGATTCGATTATATCGAAAAAATAACAGGGATTTCATAAACATCAAATCAATTAATTACATACCCATCTTTGTCGTCACTCTTGTATCGAAGCTGTAGTACATTCGGGAATCGAGCCGGTTATTAAATAAAACGCCTTTATAATAATTTACTCATTTAAATATATATTTATATAATAGTAATCTGTTACGTATTTTTACATAAATAGCCGACGAGCGCCGACGATTTTACAATTTATAAATAATTATTACAATAAATTATTTTTATTTATCATTAATACAGAAACACTACGATTTAGCAAATCTTTGGTTAAAATTAAGATTCCCTCAGCGAACTTTTCAAGTTATTAAAACAATATAACAATTGATAAAATTATATAAAAAGAAAAAAAAACACTGCTCGTCGCGTTTACATCTTTGATTTCGGAGGCCGAATTCGGCTTTCGAAGGCAGAGGCCGAATGGGCTATATTTAGCTATATTTTTACACTAACCATTGACTAAGGCGGCAGATGTAAACGCGAGTCCAAAGCATCCTTAACTATCGGCGTTACAACTAAGTAGGAAACTTTGTAAAAATAGATAAACGCTACATCCCTAGACATACGTATTCTAAGATCTGATCGACACATTATCCCGAGCGATGATTGGCTACATCGGGTGTTAGAAAGAAACATGATTTAAGCCAGAAATGACGTTTTCGACGAGCTTCTGCTAAAGCCAGCTCCGACAATCCAAAATGTCTTAACAAGTCTGGAGGGAGCTTTGAGCTCAAAGCGCCTCATCATCTTATCTGACCTTGAATACCAGTGTTTTACGTGTAGCGACTGCCTATCAGACCTCCACAACCCAGTAACTGGGAAACACGATACCACGCGGTTAGACAGGTAGAGCTTCAATCGATCGATGTGGGTCCCATGAACTTAAATATAAAATATTTACTGATTACGAAAATTATAAAATATCTAATTATAACTAAAATTTCAACAAAAAATATTATTAGAAAAGGAATATTTTATGTACAAAAAATTGATATGGCGAAAGTACTACACTTATAGAATGATTGACTAGATAAATTAATATGTATTATAAATAAAAAATGATATGGACCGATTTCTATTTTTCTATATAATCGTAATGGACGGGAAATAAAATTAATCTGTCAGAATTAGACATATAGAACTATATATAAATATATAGAAAAACCTTAGAATTAGACAAAGATATTTTTTTTATTTTGAAACTAAAAGAAAAATTAATAATAGATATTCCTATGTTACATCATTACATAGGACGATTATCTTGCTGTAGAAGAGCAGTCTATATGCCCATCAAAATCTTTGAATACGTATGTAAATATTTTTAGGGATCCACATTAAAATTACAAAACACGTTTATTTATTTTCAAGTCGCCAGCGGTTCCGTATATCGAGACAAGCGTTAACAATTCATATAATATATATATTCATTTTTATATTTTGAACACACTATTCTAACCCGCCGTTTTGTAGTTTGGGCTGTTTTATTATTATTATTTTAATTATATTTTAAATAATTTCTGTTTGATACTATATTTATGTATTGATTGAGTTACACTCATTTTAAAGGAAATAAAATGATCAACAATAGACGTAAAAGTAATCTTTGTTAAAGGTAATAATTAATCTCAGGAAATACTGCTCCGATTTTAACTAATCTTTCACTAATGCATTTGTCATAGTAAGTATCTGTGTGTATTAATATAACAAAGCTAATGGACTTTTTAGCACACCTTTTAATTTTTGGAACTCATCATCACACTATGACCCAATGGCACAGTGCAGTACCCAGTCGGACTGGATGCGAGTGTATTTATATCTAGAGATGAACTATTTCTCAAGTACTCAATTATATAGAAATATTATATCAGCAAACCCAATCAAAATAAAAATATTGTACCGCGTAAAGTGTTCAATAATAAAACAGTCCAAACTCGCGCCACATCGCATTCAAATATCGACTTTAATAACTTGATTTTACATTATTTTTGTACCACAATTATCATTGAAATGGTAATATGTTATTACTAAAGCACTTAGTAATGTAAATACCATACACTCTCGACGGATTGACGCGGATCACTCGCCGCCGAGCGACACACGCGACGCACGTATTTATTAAATAGAAACAAAATGCCATACGTTCGACATATTATAACATGATTTTTAACGGTTATTATTGTATGAGGAACTTGTGTATCTTAGCTGCCTGTTTAACTGTTTTAATTTTTATGATTTAATTGAATATTTATTAAAAAGGAAGGTTATGGCAAGCATGAAAATTTTACTAATTAAAAATGCGTCTACAGAATAAATAATGTTCGATAAATACTTGAGACAGCTAACAGGCAACTAACAACGTAACCATAACATAAGTGACAATATCTCGATAATAAAATGCATAATAATATCTATCTTACAACCACACAATAACTTTCGAAAAAGCTCTATCTATAAAATTAGAAAAAAAAAAACAATTATAGTAACAATTATAAGTATTTGTTTAGTAAATAAATTATGAGGGGAGGGTTGTGAAAATGGCAACGATATTTAAGTGTTGTGTGGCGTTTTTCCCTAATTCACCCTTATGAAAAAATGTATAACATTGCCAAAATAATATATCGCATTTTCCTTGCAACGAAAGGCACTAATCTATTTATTAATATTTATCTAAATATTAAGTATCCCGCTTCGAAATGGAAAATTCCGACGGATGACGGATATTGAATATGAATAGTCCAAGAAGTCCTCGGATGGAATAACCCCACTGTCGGAATGACCCTATCTTACATTACCCCATAACCTTAACGAATCCTAGCACATTCCCACAAAGAGATTTTAGACAAAACCACAACACATCACTGTGAAAATAATAAATTAATAAAATTATGATTAATAATAAAATTAAACGTTAACTTTAGCTATCTAATCAAATCTGTTCCGTTATTTGTTATTGCTTAATATATCTTGACAAATGTTTATTGAGTTTTCCAATGAGGAAACAGCTACCTGTGAAATAAAAGTCTAAGAGCTGAGCTAATCAATTGTTTGGAAAATTATTAAAATTATGTCAAAATGTTCATTTTTCAATGCTGGTGCCTTTTGTGTATAAGAAAAGGCTATTTACCTGCAGTGGGACAGTGATTGATAACGCTGTCCTTTTCATCCTCAAATATTGCGGATATACGCATCGCTTTCTAAAAAATAACTATTGCACATCTGCCAAGATATACTAGCAATAACGTTTATTGCATCGGCCAAGTTTATAAAACAACATATTTTATAACAACGCCATCTAGTGGCTTGATCTATTCACATTTTCTTTGAACGCCATCTAGTAGTCAAAAAAGGAAAATCGCCGACTAACTTCAGACTAATCGATAAAGCGTTTAGTGTGAAGTTAGTCGGCGATTCGCAAATAATCGCGATGCGGGTGAAACTGCGGAGAACAGCTAGTTTTAATAATACAGTTTTTGAATTTGTTTACTAGATGGCGCCACTTGCAAACTGACGTAAGAATACAGTTTTCAACTTGTATATAGGCTACTATTTGTGTCATTGCAAAACAGTTTAGTGTAAAAATAAATACTCTTATATACTGTTCTACTGGCTTTGTATTTGTAGTGGCACAGATTAAAAAACTTATGAAAAAAAGCTTTTCTATTGATTTATCATCGATACCAGAGACAAAGTGTGGCCACTATTGCGGTTGTTCACACGTCTAGAATTTTATAGAATAAAAGAGTATAAAAACAATTCTTTAATTAAATAGAAATTACCTATATTATAGTTTTAAAAGATGTTCATTTAATTATTTTGATTAACAGTATCAGAGCTTAGAAGATAAGTAATATAATTTTTTACAGTGGCAATACTCAATAATGAGCTGTTGTTTGAGCCCAGTATTGCCACTACAAACAAATCTGTATCACTACAAACACAAGCCGACTTACTCTCGAAACTTCTACAGTATTTATAAAATATTGCTAACTTGTACAATTTCCGAATTACCTCCTTACCGTCTGTACTTTTACAATTTGAGTAGGTTAAGGCAGGGCACTATCAAATATATGTTTTAGACGGAATTTTGAAGAAGTCAAAATAATCCTTACAACTGAGTATTTATCTTGGCTCTTTAGAAAATATTTGCACGTCTATTCAAGGCAGAATTGGAGATTCAATTCATTATTCTCTAACTTATTTAAGCAAATAAAAGATTTTAATTTGTAAGTTATCAGCTTCCATAATATTCACTAATTATTGCGTTTTGTACTAATTTTCAATCGAATTTTGAGACAATTTGTTGTACAAATTGTTTAAAATAATATAATTTCGTTTTAAGCACTTGTAGTTGTTGTGCAAACATTCGTAATTTGATCTCAAAAAGCAACTGTAACGACTATATTCGAGTCGAATCCAATGAAAAATATTGAATAGCAATTTCAAGTTAGCAATATTGTGGGTAGAAAAATATGATTTTCATATACTGATTTATTGAAATACTGATTTTATACATACGACAATCTGTGAAAGAAATATATGCCATAATGCAAGTACCTACTAACGACTATCTATCGCTGGATCGTCAACTACTAGAGATAGATATTTGACATAAGTTCCATACATAGAGTGTCACCATTCCATCTCTAGCAGTAAATTCTCCGATGCATAAATTGGGTAGTTTTCACCATTAACCAATAAATGTTAGACACAATTTCTTAAAACCTCTTAATTTCAGCCCAATAAATTCGGTTCATTTTCAATTTGCTATAAAATTTGATTTTTAGTTGCTTTGAAATCAATAAATAGATAGTCAACTGAGTTGTTATTTTAGTGACGTCATAAATTGCCATTGCCATACTAAATCTATTAGAGAATTGCGTTTAGACAGCTCATAAAAAGTACGTCAATTGATACTAATGTATACTACCGTATTCTAAATCCGATACCCGTTCAAATAAATTTTTTGCTAAATATATGACTCTCATGTTGCTAAAAAAAAATTCTTCACCGAACTCGACCAACATAACCTTTACATTAATAATCCTCCTGAGTGCTGTATTGCTACCTGGGCGCGGCAGCCGCAGAGCTGCGCTACGTGTGTCGCTGCAGCTCGTAGAACAACACGTACGCCTCCGACGACACCACGTTGCGACTGTTGATCGGGCTCACTCTGCAATGTTCACGGTTTCATGCATTACATAAATATAACCTGGGACAATTCACAGCTTACACACGACCATCTGATCCCAAACTACATACAAAAAAACTTTTTTTCAAAAAAATAATAACCGCCTTCAAAAACTAAAAACCCAAAAATAACTAAAATTTCGGAAGTCGGTGGCAACACAAATTGACTGGCAGAACAGAAGCCACCGACTTCCGAAATTTTAGTTATTTTTGGGTTTTTAGTTTTTGAAGGCGGTTATTATTTTTTTGAAAAAAAGTTTTTATTTATTACTTTTTAGTGTCGACTCCCAATGTAGATATAGAAACTTGAAGAAAAAACACACATCGCCTATGAATATTATGTCAATTTTTTTGGTTCTTGGTGAATTTTTCGAGAACCACTGAACCGATCGTCACAAAATTTATATGGGACCACCCCTGAATCATGACTTATCAAACAAAAAAAGAACCATCAAAATCCGTTTACAATTGACGGAGATATCGCGTAACAAACATACAAAAAAAAAAAAAAAAAAAAAGAACATACGGACGAATTGAGAACCTCCTCCTTTTTTGAAGTCGGTTAAAAAGAGATTAAAAACAAAAGCAATCAAAGATTTGTAACACCCATGTGAAGATAGGTTGCTTCGCTAGTAATGTTATAAATGGTTATGTATGGGATATTATTATTATATTAGTAGAAGTTCGTACCTGGAGTCATTGTACTCGTGCCAGTCGCCGGTGTAGGGATGCTTGCAGTACGCCGTGTAGTGTCCCGAGTACGTCGTGCCTGGAACGCCACGACACAACGTTATAATATCTATAATAAATATCTATTTTGTTGTAATAATATCTATAATACATGTTTAGTACTGGCACTCGAGTTTTTAAATAACGTCTTTTTTTTTTAAACCTTCTATAGTCTATTTTTCCCCGCCCGCGTAACGCTTACTGTGAACAGACGTGCGGCGTGTCTACTCCGCGGTTAAAATTCGGCAAAACGAGTTAAAAGTGTTTTGTTGTGCGGAAATTGTCAACACACGTACTCTTTAATAGAAAAGTGACAATCTTGTGGTAATATCAAAGTGAACTTATTCATATTACAATCAATAACAACAGTTTTAAGTTTTAAACGTTCGTATAAATTTAAATAAAAGTGTCGTTTTGGACTTTGACCTCATTAGCGGCGAGCCACAGTAAACAAAGAACTACTTAACTGAGTCACCAACCTGCTGTCATTGAAGACCAAACCGATCAGAGAGCGGTTGCTAATTTTGAACTATCTACGTAGAACAACAAATAGCGCTGTGGAATAACAAGCTACCTCGTCAACAGCAAGGCTCGAGTTCGAATCCTACGGAGCGAGATCAACTTTTTGCATTTTTATATTTTTGTATTTTTATTTAAAATGCCTCTTAAACGTACTCCGCCAGTGTCCCCAGCTGTTTTTAAATCACCACCACCTGTTTTTAAAACCCCACCAGCTCACCATCTTTCTGAGCCTAACTTAAATTCCTCTAATGACATACTCGAGGAATGCCTGCCCTCAAATATCACTAGCCGGACTAAAAGAAAGCGTATGGAAAACCAAGACTCCGTGGAGGATTTTAATCATGAAATTACTGTCATGATAAAAGAATTGAAAAAGGAACAGTCCTCGTTTTTGTCGTCCATGCAATCTTCGCTTCAAGAAATCAAATCTCAGTACACTAAACTGCAAGAATCTGTCGATTTCACGTCTACCAAATACGATGAGGTGATGAATAAAATGCTCCAATATGAGGCCGAGAGAAAGGAGACTAACAATTATATTAAGAAGCTCGAAGATCGGGTGGATCAATTAGAAAAACAAGCAAAAAACACCTGCTTTGAAATAAAAAACATCCCGAAAAAATCTAATGAATCCAAAACGGATCTCGTGAATGTCGTATTGAGCATCTGCAAAGTCCTCGGCCCACCGATTACTCAAACCGAAATCAAGGATGTCTTCAGGATCCATTCAACTACTGCTACAAATAACACAGTCATAGTGGACCTTACAACTGTACTAAAAAAGGAAACCGTATTACAAGCTGTCAGAACATATAATAAAGAGAACAGGGATAATAAATTGAATACCACAAAACTGAACATCGATGGTCCAAAACTACCGGTATATATTTCCGATAACTTACCTACGAAAACCCGTAAATTATTTTTCCTTGCAAGAGAATTTGCTGCTCTACACATTGAGTTATAATGTACTTCGTACTAGAGGAGTCACCTCAACTAAATTTTTTGTAACACGAGTTAGGTCGAGCGCTTGCAGCAGCTAGACTATTTCAAATGCAAAGTTTTGTTCAAAAAATATGCCTTCGTGTGCATTGAGATACTGTTCAAACAGCTTGAGAAATATAAATAAAATTCAAGGAGTGATTTTTTACCAGTAAGTTCAAAATATCATCTTTAAAACATGCCTAATTTTATTATTTGTAATTATGTATGACGAGTCACCTCGACGGCGGCCATGTTGATGTTAATATCAAAGAGTAAAATATTTGTTGCATGCGCAGAATGGACACTAACGTCGTGTAACGTTAAACAATTACGAACAAGTAAATGTTAATTAATAATCATGAGAAAAAATTATTAAGTAATATTAATATTTTTTATTTATTTTTATTAAATATATTTTTTTAAGGTTTCGTCGGCTGTGTCCTAGTACTAGAGAATTATTTTGGATAAAATTTATTCAGAAGAATCGCAGCAAAGTCACGTGATTGCCAATAGAATATTCACAAATATGTTCCGTTCATTTCAAGGAAAACGAGAAATACACCACAAAGTCAAGAAGAGTACTTATATTATTTCATGGGAATTAAATTTTTTACAGTTTAAATTCGTTTCATTTATATAATATCAATATAATATCATACATGATATTGTGAGGCAACTGAAAATACTATGTATCTTCTAAAATCACGACTTCCCGACTAATTTTGCCTCTGCTAAGTTCCACGTATACACTGACCGACACTGATACTCTATCTCACACAATCGACACTACACTTCCTCACTACCCTTTCAATGTTTTTTTATTTTATTTTGTTATATTATTATTTTCCACATAATTTTATGTTATACATTTCTTATTTTAATTATAACTATTTTTATAACGATACCCATAATGCACATAATATTAAAGAAGCCTATAGAAGTCAACTTCAAAAATATGTCGCATCTGCGCGCATTGGTGTTATCTATGGCACCCGCTTGCACTGCGCATGCTCCGCTGTCACCAAATTACGCGCCATATTTTGTTTGAAATAGCTCCTCTAGTACGTAGTACATTATAACTCAATGGCTCTACACCACTTCAAACATTGTTGGTCAGCCCATGGCAAAGTATACATTCGCAAAGAAGATGGGGCGAAACGGTACTGCATTAACTCTGAAGGAGACTTATCCAAGATAACAGAAATATGACTAGGCAACAGTAGCCTGTCTTCCCCATATAACCCTAGAGAAACCTGCTTTGTTCCACTCACTGTTATTAATTGCATGCTTTGTTTAATTTGTTATTATTTTGTTTACATTTTACTAGCCACTGTAACTTATCACTATGTCATAATGATTACTCTCCTACACTCACCTAAAATCTTAAACCGCCAAATACATACATACACAGCTTCACTCACCCCAGTTACCCATCATTTATACACCACATTAAACTCAAACTACTTTCAAACTTACACACTTTCCTCCACCTACTCACCGGTGTTTTTTAATGCATGTGTCAGTTCCTGTATCAATTTAATAATTATTCAAATGCATCGTACAGCACTATCCTCCTATCATACTGAGACCCACCTAATTACGAACCGTTACTATACCTACCTTTATCATTCGATAGTTTAAATCACATCCAAGATGAGCTAGATAGTGTCTCTATAGCTGACTCTGCAACCTGTAAAATAGAAGACTGCAACGAAATTGCTAAAAGACACAAGAATTCATTAGGGCTCTTATGTCAAAATATAAGAAGCATTAATAAAAACTTTAATGACTTTACCACCTTACTGGAAAGAAGCGGAGCCCCCTGGGATATAATCGTCCTCACCGAATGCTGGTTGTACAATTCTCCTCCACTGCCTATACTTGACGACTATATTTCCACTGCTACCACCTTACATAAGACACAAAACGAGGGAGTAGCGATCTACTTTAAGAACCACCATTCGTTTTCTGTCACGGAACATATAGTACAAGATGCAAACTGTCTCGTGGCAAAAATAAGCAAAAGCACAGTACTTATTGCCATATATCGTCCCCCTTCATATAGAAATGTCTCCCCATTCATTGAGTCTTTAAGTGAACTTATTAAGTCTGTTTCTTTCTATAGTAATATTATTGTCACAGGGGACATCAATATTGACATTTCTAATGATAGTACCGACCCTCGATCTACTGAGTACCTCACTATGTTTGCTTTTCACGGTATGTTGCCTGCACACACGCTTTCCACTCGTTATAACCGCTCGTGCCTTGATCATGTTATTTTAAAATCGAAATGTCCAGCTTTTTGCTATGTTGCAAATACCTCTGTCACTGACCATGACACTGTTGTATTTTTCGTTCAACTTACTAAGCCTTCCTTTACCTCTCCACCAAAAAGTAAAACACATAAAGTCTTGGACTACATAAATATTGAATCTATGCTTACGCAAGCAAATTTCCGCCCCCTTTACAGTTTTCAAAATGTGAATGCTGCTACTAACTTTTTCTTAAATACCCTAAATAGTATAATATTACTAAACACGATTCTAAAAGTAGTGCCTTGTCGTAAACGGATGCGAAAGCCTTGGATGACCCCCGGGCTTTTAAAATGTCTCCAAAACCGCGATAGTTTGCACCTAAAATTAAAGAAATCTCCAGACAATGAAGTTTTAAAAGTTACTTTTAAAAGGTATAGAAATTATTGTTCCATGCTGCTAAAAGCTGCTAAACGTAGTTATGAAAAAAATCTTATTAAAAATGCGCAAAACAATAATAAAAAACTATGGGAGGCAATTAAATCAATCACTAACAGTACTAAACAAAAAACCCATGCAACAGATCTTTTGTCATCCTCTGATGGTAAACACTCTGTGAATGTCGTTAATGCCTATTTTGCGGGTATTGGACGTTCACTAGCTGAAAATATAACCGTGCCAACTACACCGTCCCGATCGAATAATAACTATGATCACAATACCTTTGTCCTCTTACCTACCGACGATTCTGAACTGGAACTTTTAATTAACACACTTAAAACTGACTGTGCGGTAGGGTCCGATAACTTGTCGGGTACATTTCTTAAAAAATTTAAGGTTATACTTATCCCACATTTGACATATATATATATAACCTGGCATTCAGTACAGGAATTTTTCCTGATGCTTTTAAACTGGCAATCGTCCACCCTGTGCACAAAAGCGGCGAAAGAGACAAACCTCAGAATTATAGACCCATATCGATTCTTCCCACACTCTCCAAGCTATTAGAGAGGCTTATGAATAACAGGCTCGTTAAATACCTTGAACATTATCATATTCTGTCTTCTTGCCAATACGGTTTTCGTTCGGGAATCTCCACCAGTAACGCAGTGCTTGATCTTACCAATAACATTGTTAGACACTTGGATAACAAACAGTGTGTTTTAGGCGTCTTCCTGGATCTGGCTAAAGCCTTTGATACAATTTCGATTCCTGGACTCATCACTAAGCTTGAGAACATTGGTATCAGAGGCGATCAGCTGCAACTTTTTAAGAGTTATCTTACAGGAAGGCGCCAATGTGTTAAAATAGGCGAATGGATTAGTGACGAACTCCCTATAACATACGGTGTGCCACAGGGTAGCATTATTGGGCCGACCTTGTTTATCATCTATATCAATGACCTCTGTCGTCACGAGCTTTCAAATGGATCCATATTCACTTACGCCGACGACACTGCCTTAATATTTCATGGGGACTCTTGGGAGTCAGCGTTCCTACATGCACAATCAGGACTCAACACTGTAACTGGCTGGTTAGCACATAATCTACTTACTTTAAATGTAGAAAAATCAAAATATCTTACTTTTTCCCTGTCGAAAGTTGGTAAACTTTCTTCAGCCCATTTTTCTTTGATTGCACATTCTTGTAACACAACACAGACACCTTGCAGATGTACTCATCTAAGCCGCACAGATAATATCAAATATTTGGGTGTCCAGATAGATGACTCTTTATCATTTTATGACCACATAGATTTACTTACCTCCCGACTACGCAAATTAATATTTATCTTCAAAAACCTACGCTATGTGGCTGAGACAAACGTGCTCAGACAAGTTTATTTAGCTCTCTGCCAGTCAGTAGCCCAGTATTGTATAGTTGTTTGGGGTGGGTCTGCAAAAACACATATAATAAAACTGGAACGTGCCCAAAGGGCAATCCTCAAAGTTGGCTGGTCCCTTCCATATCAATTTCCTACAACCGAACTTTACAAAACCTGCAAGGTTCTCTCTTTCCGAAAACTATTCATTCTAAATCTAATCCAAACAGTCCACTCTCGTAGTTCCTATAACCCGGAAAAGTTTAGATTCCTGAGACGAAAACATGCAGTTTGTCCATCCGTTCCCACCCAATCGAGACTAGCTCAACGCTTCTTTAATTTTCTTGGCCCTTACGTTTACAACCGCGTAAACAAAAACTTACAAATGTACGGCATGACTAAATATAAATGTAAGACAACTGTAACGAACTGGCTCCTTGAATTAGACTATGACGATACAGAAAGTATTATACAAATTATGAAATAATTACGTTAACTATACGATCATACACACTTAAATACAAACATAAACCAAACTCATGCATACATACACACACATATACACAAACGCATTCCTACATTCACAACCACACACTTGCATTACACACTACATACACTACCACTACTACTTTACACATAACACGAGTCTCATGAGTCTCACTAACTTGTTTTTAATTATTTCTTTTCTATTAAAAAATATGTGATTTCATGTATAGTTGCCGATAAATGCGATAATGTTTATAAGGGTGTGAGCCTGGAGATTTGTCATACAGGTCCCGAACCTAGTTCAGACTCCAGCTCTCACAAAGGTTTAGACTATAAGGCAATATTACATAAACAAATTAGTGTAAATGTTCTACCTTTATGAGAGAAATAAATATAATTTATTATTATTATTTTTTAACAAACGAGTACTGAGTATTTCTCTTTCACATTTCCGGTATTGACAGAAAAAGATGGGAAATTAGTCGAGGCGGAGCCAACGCTTTTAACACCAATAACAACACTTATGCTGATTATGTGGACCAAAAGAAAAGCAGACAACATTTTGGGTTGGTTGCATGTGTTAGTCTGTTTTTTTTAACTCGTTTGTTAAAAAAAACAGACTAACACATGTGATTTGAGACACAATAGAAAGACTTTATATTTATTATGCTTTATTTTAATTTTCATTGTTTCAATGTGAAAGTTTCAAAAATGGGTGCTAAGTAAGTCATAAAGTCACACCAAAATACATGAAGTTAGCAATTAACGATGATGATTGGATCTCTATCAATATTATATTCGTATAAGTTGTATTTTTTACACCAATAAACAGGTTAACAGATTATGGCTCAGCTAATGTCCGTCTCTATCTCACAATCGTAGTTTGCCAGTTGTGTGAGGGTGCGACAGTATTATTTCTTAGCGGAAGTACTCGCTAAGCTCAGTATAGTTACCGGAGTGGTTGCTGACGGCGTAGAGGTTGTATACCGCGGGGTTGCCCTTGGTGGCGGCGTAGGGCGACATGTCGAGGTTGCTGAGCGGGAGTGTAAGCTCAGTATAGTTACCGGAGTGGTTGCTGACGGCGTAGAGGTTGTATACCGCGGGGTTGCCCTTGGTGGCGGCGTAGGGCGACATGTCGAGGTTGCTGAGCGGGAGTGTAAGCTCAGTATAGTTACCGGAGTGGTTGCTGACGGCGTAGAGGTTGTATACCGCGGGGTTGCCCTTGGTGGCGGCGTAGGGCGACATGTCGAGGTTGCTGAGCGGGAGTGTAAGCTCAGTATAGTTACCGGAGTGGTTGCTGACGGCGTAGAGGTTGTATACCGCGGGGTTGCCCTTGGTGGCGGCGTAGGGCGACATGTCGAGGTTGCTGAGCGGGAGTGTAAGCTCAGTATAGTTACCGGAGTGGTTGCTGACGGCGTAGAGGTTGTATACCGCGGGGTTGCCCTTGGTGGCGGCGTAGGGCGACATGTCGAGGTTGCTGAGCGGGAGTGTAAGCTCAGTATAGTTACCGGAGTGGTTGCTGACGGCGTAGAGGTTGTATACCGCGGGGTTGCCCTTGGTGGCGGCGTAGGGCGACATGTCGAGGTTGCTGAGCGGGAGTGTAAGCTCAGTATAGTTACCGGAGTGGTTGCTGACGGCGTAGAGGTTGTATACCGCGGGGTTGCCCTTGGTGGCGGCGTAGGGCGACATGTCGAGGTTGCTGAGCGGGAGTGTAAGCTCAGTATAGTTACCGGAGTGGTTGCTGACGGCGTAGAGGTTGTATACCGCGGGGTTGCCCTTGGTGGCGGCGTAGGGCGACATGTCGAGGTTGCTGAGCGGGAGTGTAAGCTCAGTATAGTTACCGGAGTGGTTGCTGACGGCGTAGAGGTTGTATACCGCGGGGTTGCCCTTGGTGGCGGCGTAGGGCGACATGTCGAGGTTGCTGAGCGGGAGTGTAAGCTCAGTATAGTTACCGGAGTGGTTGCTGACGGCGTAGAGGTTGTATACCGCGGGGTTGCCCTTGGTGGCGGCGTAGGGCGACATGTCGAGGTTGCTGAGCGGGAGTGTAAGCTCAGTATAGTTACCGGAGTGGTTGCTGACGGCGTAGAGGTTGTATACCGCGGGGTTGCCCTTGGTGGCGGCGTAGGGCGACATGTCGAGGTTGCTGAGCGGGAGTGTAAGCTCAGTATAGTTACCGGAGTGGTTGCTGACGGCGTAGAGGTTGTATACCGCGGGGTTGCCCTTGGTGGCGGCGTAGGGCGACATGTCGAGGTTGCTGAGCGGGAACTCCACCAACACGTTTAGTTTACCGCGGAACCGCTCCGTCGGGGAGAACCTGGGACAAGTATAGTTATTATTAAAAAAATATATCAACCAACATTCACTTCTACAAGAGGCGAGACGACTAAAAAAACTAATTAGTCCGTCTGTTAGGTTATCAAAAAAGTCTGTTAGATTATCCAAAAAAGTCTGTTAGTTTTTCAAAAACTGTTAGGTAAGAAGAGAAGATATTAAAGGATGTTATATAGTATTCGATTCTCAATTCGAATGGGTAAAAATAGTACCATAATAATTTTTTCATTAATTGTCTGACTAAATAAATAAATAAATGACACGCGCGCTAGATTAGATTCCCATCGTTAGGTAAACAGATCACACCCATTTGACTTCCTTATCATAGGTGAGTGACCAGATGCAACCGTGCAAGGAGTCTTTGAGAGCCGTATTTAGATAATCTCATTACGGTTTTCTTTGCAATTTATATTATACTAGCTCCTCGCGGTTTCTTCCGCGTTACGTTAGGTTTCTGGTTACTGCTTCGCTCCCGTGGGACATAGCTTGATATTATAAATATAGTCTATGTTACTCAGGGATAATGTAGCTTTCTAATGAAAAAAGAACTTACTGAAACCGGTGCAGTAGTTTTAGAATTTATTCGTTACATACAAAAATACAAATCTTTCCTCTTTATAATATTAGTATAGAAGTATAGATTATTATTTACATATTTATAAGTTTACGTAAGCACATATTATCGCATCCTATAGTACGATTTTTAATTCGAGTCAGAAAAATGACAAGTGCAACTGTCACTTATACCAAAAAGGGTGACCTGCTACAATAGTGATGTTCAGCAATCGATAGACTTAGACATTTAGTCATGCTTTGTTTTGTTACAACAGTGTTTTTTGTAATGTATAATTGTTTTTTGTAATATTAAATTACCTACATACCGTGTATGTCTTCTATTTAATTACCGTAAAATACATGTAACATTTTTATATAAATAAAGGCAATTTAATATTGAATAAAAAAAATATTCTCGACTAAGATTTAATTGTAAAAACTCGATTGTACCACATCACTATTTATTTGGGACTAAAAACCTGCGACACTGGAAAAGTCATTTTACTGACTGGAATTAATAATCTTACTATAGAATATATCCCTCAGTAACTCCCGTGTGTGTACACTGACCTCTTGAGATGCAGCACGAGTACTTGCGGGAACTTCTGTACGGTGAACCACTTCAGGCACTTTCTGCGGACGCCGCATTTCGAACACGTCTGTAATATATCAATACATTGCTGCTGATTCTCTTGTTCACAATCTTAACTAAATTTAAGTCAAATGCATCTTTCTCTTTTCATTTCTTAAAGAAAAGGGCAGAAGATACATTTTAGTTTAATCCTGTCAAATTAGACAGCGCCTGAAGAAAGTGTGTGTTTGTTTGCCTGTTATTCCCGGCAAAACAGAGCGACGAATTGACGCGATTTCTTAAGTGGAGATAGTTGAAGGGATGCAGAGTGACATAGCCTACTTTTTGTCTCTTTTAACGCGATCGAAGCCGCGGGCAAAAGCTGGTAAAAATAAATAAAATGAAGAGTACGTACCGGTTTCTCATCTCCGTCCATCTCCTCCTCACGCGTGAAGTGCGACAGACACTGCTGCAGCTTCAGGTTGCCCGTGCGGGACGGGATGGGCAAGCTGTGGGCAAGCACACAAGTATTTATTGTTGCTCATTATCTAGGAGTTAGACAGTAGGACCACTGGGTAGGTATTTTACATCATTAAACCTCTCTTAGTTTTAGTCTTAAAATCCGAAAAAAAAAATTAGGATGGCTCCTTAACATTTTATTTAGAAAATACAACACCAATCGTGATCTTTTTGCGTTTACTGTTCGATCTTAATATCGTATGCGTATGGTGGTCATATTACGAATTATATTTGTTTTGCGAAAAGAACTCTTTTTGCTCCTAAATAAATAAATAAGAAATAAAAAAAGCCTAACACTTAACCAGTTTTTATACTACAATTTGTCGGCCGAATCTCATTAAGAAAAAAAATACAAAGAGCATTAGTCAAGTTTGTTACGTTACTTCTTAGTAAAAAAATTACCCAATCGTGACGCCACGCGAAACTTCAACGCGTGATTTTTCGTTTACGAGACTAAATAGTTTCTTAGTCGTGAAGCCTATTTGTTTTCAGTTCCCCTAGGTCCTTGAGGTCCCAGTCAAGTACAGGAGGTCCCAGTCAAGTACCTGAGGTCCCAGTCAAGTACAGGAGGTCCCAGTCAAGTACAGGAGGTCCCAGTCAAGTACCTGAGGTCCCAGTCAAGTACAGGAGGTCCCAGTCAAGTACCTGAGGTCCCAGTCAAGTACCTGAGGTCCCAGTCAAGTACAGGAGGTCCCAGTCAAGTACCTGAGGTCCCAGTCAAGTACAGGAGGTCCCAGTCAAGTACCTGAGGTCCTAGTCAAGTGCCTGAGGTCCCACTGTCCCAGTCAAGTACCTAAGGTCCTAGTCAAGTGCCTGAGGCCCCAGTCAAGTGCCTGAGGTCCCACTGTCCCAGTCAAGTATCGAGGTCCTAGTCAAGTGCCTGAGGTCCCACTGTCCCAGTCAAGTACCTGAGGTCCTAGTCAAGTGCCTGAGGCCCCAGTCAAGTGCCTGAGGTCCTACTGTCCCAGTCAAGTACCTGAGGTCGCAGTCAAGTAGCTGAGGTCCCAGTCAAGTACCTGAGGTCCCAAAAAGGGTCGAAGGTAACACTGTCGTGGTTGCAGTGCGTACAGCGCAGCGTGGACTTGAGCTGTCCCACAAAGATGTCTCCCACGCGGCTGTCCTCCATGCGCAGGTAACGGTTCCACGCCTCCATCGCCTTCGCTGAGTCACTGGAAGGGAGAAACAAGGAGAAAATGAATTTATTCAAAATGTTGTGACGAGGAAAGATTTGTATGTAACGAATAAACTAAAAAAACTACTGGACCGATTTCAAAAATTTTTTTTGTTTAGAAAGAATAACATAGGCTATGTAATATCACGCTATGTCCCACGGGAGCGAAGCAGTGACCAAAAACCTAACGTAACGCGGGTGAAACCGCGAGGAACAGCTAGTATCCATACTAATATTATAAATGGGAAAGTGTGTCTGTCTGTCAGTCTGTCTGTCTGTATGTTTGTCTTTCTTTCACGGCAAAACGGAGCGACGAATTGACGTGATTTCTTAAGTGGAGATAGTTGAAGGGATGGAGAGTAACATAGGCTACTTTTTGTCTCTTTCTAACGCGAGCGAAGTCGCGGGCAAAAGCTAGTTAAATGTAGATAGACGAAGTCTGCTCTTCAAAAGCATAAAGCCATACCTGAGGTTGTCGTCGATCTCAGTGAGGATGGGCTTGGGCTTGATGGTGACGCGGTTGACGTCCTCGTGCAGCCCCTCCAGCAGGTAGCGCAGGAACTCCTGCGGGCCGGGCATAGTGTTACACTGTGTGGAGAGCTCGTGGCTACCTACTGCGTGGTTCTTACACCATCTGACAGGTCAGCTTTAAAGTATAGATACAGATTCTCTTTAAAAGGAGGTCAGTCATTAAAGTAGGGTCGTGTAGGTTATACGTACTTAGATTGAAACAATACATTCGTATAGACTCACGAAGTCCTTTGAGACATGTTTGCCTTTAATTCATAGACATGTCTAACAACCCTTTACTCTCCTATATCTTATTAGACAATAATGTGTGCCTGCGCGTCTTGCTGGCTGTAGCCCATGTGTGTGTGTGTGTGTGTGTGTGTACCTGCGCGTCTTGCTGACTGTAGCCCATGTGTGTGTGTGTGTACCTGCGCGTCTTGCTGACTGTAGCCCATATGTGTGTGTGTGTGTGTATACCTGCCCGTCTTGTTGGCTGTAGCCCGTGTTTCTGTGTATACCTGCGCGTCTTGCTGGCTGTAGCCGTGTGTGTGTGTGTGTGTGTGTGTATACCTGCCCGTCTTGTTGGCTGTAGCCCATGTGTGTGTGTGTGTGTGTGTGTGTGTGTGTGTGTGTGTGTGTGTGTGTGTGTGTACACCTGCGCGTCTTGCTGGGTGTATGTAGCCCATGTGTTTGTGTGTGTGTATAACTGCGCGTATTGCTGGCTGTAGCCCATGTGTGTGTGTGTCTGTGTGTGTGTGTGTGTCTGTGTGTGTGTGTGTCTGTGTGCGTGTGTGTCTGTGTGCGTGCGTGTCTGTGTGTGTCTGTGTGTGTGTGTACCTGAGCGTCCTGCTGGCTGTAGCCCATGAAGCGCGGTGCGAAGCGCTGCACCTGCGACTTGAGCGCGGTGGTGTTGACGACGGCGTCCTTCTCGCCGCGCAGCCACAGCTCCTTGATCACGATGCCGAACGCTGCGCAACAAACAGTTACAGTACGTCATTACATGGCTTATTAGCTAGCAGTTCACCTGATGGCAATAGAGTCTTTTACATCTGTTCAAGGAACAAGACCCTTTTAACCTTCATCTCACCTTTAATAAGCGCGCCCTTCATACAGGAGAGCGTGGTGTTGATGTCGTCGGTGTACTTGTCTTCCGTGAGGTACTCCAGCAGCGGCCGGGTGTTGGAGAGGCACTGCAGCACGCTGTTCATGACTTACCTTTAATAAGCGCGCCCTTCATACAGGAGAGCGTGGTGTTGATGTCGTCGGTGTACTTGTCTTCCGTGAGGTACTCCAGCAGCGGCCGGGTGTTGGAGAGGCACTGCAGCACGCTGTTCATGAAGCACGTGTTGCCGATGTTGCGCAGACCGTTCAGCCCTGGAAGGTCATGATGACACTTATTAAGGTATGCGTCACGGTAGCCCGCGAAATTCAACATTTTTTGTAATTTGCCGCTTAATGTCTGTGGGTGTGTGTTGATGTAGAATGATTTGCGACGGTATTAGGCCATTAGTTACAGAATTATAGTCATTTGAATAATCAAATCAGCCTTCAAAGTGCATAAAAGACTTTTTCATGAAATAGACAATCAATTGAGAATGCACTTTGAGGGCTGCAAATAGCAAAAATACGTAAGAAAATTTGAATTCCGCGGGGTTCCTTGAACACCCAGCTTAAACCTTCGAACACACGTGATTCGAGACAATAGCAGCGCGACAGTCAGCTGTCACGTGGTCGTCGAAAGGTTAAATAATCTAGACTTGGGAGGGAGGTGATGATCCCTGAGTTTGTTTTGACTTTTATTGATCTAGTGGTTAGTGGTTGGCGGTCTGCGGACGACGAGCGATGGGTAGCTCGCCACCCGACTAGGTCCAGGCCCGTGTCTACGGCGCGTTTTGTTGCACGCCTCAAAGAGCAGTCAGCACGTGAGCACGTGTGCCAATGTCTGCCGGAGTTGCGGAATATTTTTAATAGTTACCGCGGCTCCGGAACATCGGGGTGGGTTTTAGAGTAAAACTATGACGAGAGAAGGGTGGGTGAAGTCGTTTGGAGAGTTCGAATCCTTAAAAAAAACAAAAGAAAGGGAGGTGGCGGACCACGGCCCGCCATACAACTGCACCCGGAGCAGCTGGCACCAGGATTGCGGAAGTCGCATCAGTTCCCGCGATCCTCTGCGTAGGTGGGAGAAGGAATACTGGGGTGGTTTTTGTTTAGTAAAAGTCTGACAAATTCCTTCGCCCCCTCTACTCAGGGAGGAGGACCACCAAGAGGATTTCCACCCCAGATAAAAAAAAATAGTTAGTGAGCTGACTGCTAAGCCGAAAGTCGTGGTGACTCCCACCCAGGACAAACTTTGTGTGTGCAGCATGATTGTTTGTTCTGTGTTTGAGTGTAGGTTATTTATAAAGTGTATGTATTTTTAAGTAAGTATGTATGTTGTCCCGTTTACCATAGCAAAGGTTCCGCTGGTTCTGCCTAGTTTGGGGCAGGTAACCATGTGTTATACCAAGATATTAATTTGCACTTACCACTGGTGTGACTGGACTGCTTCTCGGTTCGGCCCTCAGAGAGGGAGTCGGTCCTCTCGCTGCTCCGCCGGAGCCCGCTGGGCCCACTCTTCCCTCCGGCCAACTCCTGCCAAATCGAGACAGTGTTAGACAATATTTTCTGTCACAATTTTCAGTCGGAATTCTTTGTCGCAATTTTTTTGAAACTATTGCGAGAAAATATTTTAAAATCATCACCTAATATCCCCAACCTTCTTGGGTTTGGCTTGAAGTCTAGCCTGTGTTCTACATGGAGCGACTGTATACACTGTGTT
Source organism: Athetis lepigone (assembly GCA_033675125.1). Taxonomy (NCBI): domain Eukaryota; kingdom Metazoa; phylum Arthropoda; class Insecta; order Lepidoptera; family Noctuidae; genus Athetis; species Athetis lepigone. The sequence continues at coordinate 1,052,973 of CM066223.1, forward strand.
AAGAAATTAAGTCGAAAAAAGTTGCGACAAAAAAACGTACGACTTTTAACACCACACTATGCACATGCGTTCCACTAAAAACAAACGCAAGTTAACAAGTTTGAACGCAACGGAAATATAAATAAGGAAAGTGGAACGAAGGGCATCGAAAAGCAGAGGTCAGTGATTATACTTCATGCTATACAAACTCAAAAAAAAACGAAAACACAAAAAGTGCACTCTATGGTATAGGATAACTGTCACATTTGACAGCTGTGACGTCTGAACTGTCAAACTTAAGACTGATCATTCGCTATTACTCACCAGCATTCTTGTACTTACCGAATGTTGTCAACGGTTTCCCAGATACGATTAAAAACTATTTGCCAATTCGATTAGGACTGTCAAAAACAGCTCCTCAAATAAAAAATAGCTCGCTGGGAAAACTATAAAATCTTCCTACAAAACAACGACGAATATTGGAAGCCAGTAAATATAAAAATGAGTTCCAACTCCATTGAGCTGAAAATACAATAATGTCAAAACGAAGCTACAGACTAGATTTTTGTGTGTTTAAAAGTACTGCATAATTCAAATTTAAGGTATATTCTTATATAAAACTTAATATAATTTAAATTATTGAAGGAATCGTTGATTGATAATAATCGATCGATATATAAAATGGCGTATCCAGCACCAGATTATATCTGAATGAAGAAGAACAACCGCCTGTCAGTCGTACGACTCGCGTAAGTCGAATACGTGTGTCTAAATGGAAATGTACTAAGAACCACACCGTTAGTAAAACGCATTCAACATTCCAGACTACTCAACATTCTACATAGACAACACCACAAACGCTGCGATAACTGAGGACGGACAAGCGTCAACCTAAGCGTGATTTGCATTAAAAAAGAAAGCGTTCGGTCGCCCTAAAAGACATTTTTCGTTTTCAAAAACGTACCAAAATCTAAATTTCGTTTCTTCTCAAATCGTGAGAATAAAATTCAAAGAATTTTAGTCAAAAAATGTGGTAAGAAAGAATTGTGGTAATGCGTCATCATTATTACAGTCGTGGTTAAATATAAGATTCCTATGTTAAATTGTCCAGTCACAGTTGACTCGTGTTGAACGGAAACCTTAAATTATAAAAAACTTATATTCATAACTTTGACAATTATTATTAAGCCCGCGTTGAGATAACACATTTTTTTTGTAACCTACCCTCAAAACATTATAACCGATGCCCAGTCTTTGGTAATACGTCCATCATTTAATGCTCATGTAAGCGAACTGTAATATTTTTAGAATAAATGATCTAAAATCAGATATTAAATCATTCATTCACATGAAAAATGTCCTTTTTCAGGCAAGGGATTTTCTCTCGCAAGCTAAAATCGTCTATCACAAATGACGCTAGGTTTTCGCAGACCCATCGTATTCGCAGTGGCGTACCATTCGCGCGAACGTGACCGCCGCGAGCCGTACCGCGTAGCGGCTGTGCTCGCGACCGCTGAACACCACTCGCCGAGACATGCGGCCGTCACAGGCGGGGCGGGGCTGAGGCCGCTCTTTTATACAGATTTACAAGTTATTTCAGGGGTAATAGGGGTGAGAAAATAGTCATTTAGTCGTTAAATAGAAAATTGCCAAAGACGTCAAGATGCTGCGAACTGCTTGACTTCAATAACTCCGTACCCGGAAGTTAAGGCAAAGAATGTTCTCCTTGATGCGAATTTCTTTACGATCATTTTTAAATCTGTTGCGAAAATGAATATGTATATTTTAACGCTAGCTTAAATATTTTAGGGTGTGGGCAAGAAGCGAAAGTTCTTTTGATCTGTGAGGCTGAGATGGCCTCTAGCTGAGGATTCAGAAAGGAGCGTTGCGGCCAAAGTAAGAAAAAGAACATCAGGAGGTGTAAAGGCCAGTAAACATCTCGCAAAAGGGGGCAGCCTGTATAAGGATTACAACGGTATCCAAGTTGAAGCCCGACGTGTAAAAGCGAAAATTTCATAATCACTTATTTATTTCTGCAATCAATTTCTATGACAACTTCAAACTAAATTGGCCACTAACAACGGCTTCGTATACCGAGTCTACTAAGGTCATTAAGCTGTAGCCACCTGGTATGTATTGACCCCATAGGTCCGCCCCCCTACAAGGGGCAGGCGAGGCTGCGAGGGGCGGGGGCGCGCTCGGCTGGGCTGCGGCGCGACGCTGCGGGGCCGAGGTTCGAAGCACCGTCGACATCCACACCTTGGATGATGTTAGGACTTGGATTGGAGCTTGTGAATCACACGCACATACAAAACACATTGCTTTATGTGCGTGTGGATTGAGAGATCCTTTCGAAAAACACGTCCAATCCCAACCAAATTGTAAGAGCATTTAGGAAATAATTGTGCAAACTTCATGGTAAGGTATAAAATTTGTGAAACCTAAACAAAGAAAGTTAGAACTCATTAACTGGATCTCTCAATCGGGACAACTGAAGAAAAAGCCATAACGCGTATCCAAGAATATACTGCCTATGTGTTTATAATTTGCATTTTAAATAATTGAGAAGGATTTGTGCAAGCTGCTAAATAAAATTTCGATTCGTTTCAAAGCCACGTATAAGACTTATAACGGTTTAAATGGATCTCTCAGAGTGGACAATTTTCAATTGAGTGATCTTGTAAAACACGACCTAATACTGAAAAAGTATGAATAATTAACATGTTTATTGCAAATTATGCTTCTGGGAAAATTTGTGAAACAAAAATCGTGATTGAAATCTTACTGGTTCAAGAGAAAATGAAAATTTTGTTTTATGTCGATCGTCCCAACTGAGAGATCTTTATTTTGAAATATATTTAATAAACCAAAATATAAGTAGGTAGAATATAAAGGCATCAGAAATTGTGAAAGATGTTTTCCTAAAATTTGACGAATCAGTCATCCCTGTAAGTGTTATACTTAAAAAGTTAAATCATTTTTTACAATCCTTAAGGAAAACGTTGAGTAGGGTAGACATACTTTTTTATTTTGTCGGTTTTTTTTTCAACTACCCTATTCATGCTAACATTGTCTACATAGTATAAAACAAAGTCGCTATCCTCTGTCTGTCCCTATTGGCGTTGACAGTGGCAACAACTGGGAATAACCCCTATACATAGGGGTTAGATCTTTAAAACTTTTTTAATAGATAGAGTGATTCTTAAGGAAGATTTATATGTATAATTGAGATGACCAGGGTTCCAGGGATAGACACATAATGAAAGACTAACGAATCTTTTGATGTCTATGTAATTATGAGTAATTTCCTAATAACATAACCGTAGGCACACTTTGTCCATATAAAGAAAATAAATATACTTATAGCCTTAGTACAAAAATTAATTAAGAAAACATGAAAACAAATATAGCAATAGTAAAAACACAAAAGAAAATGTAATCTCTTAGCTTGAGCTCAGGGTTGTGATTAGAGACGTGTCGCAATGCCGGCGGCGCTATGCACGAAGACAACCGATCACTTGATGGGCCGTGGCGAATATGTCCGAGACTATCGTAGGCCCGCTTCCTTATTTGACCCAAAAGATATACAATTGCAGCCCGAAATAAAGCATACACGACGAGGGCGTATCCATAGGCTGAGGACAAGATAATGCCAATTGATCAGCCTATCAAAATATTGGCAATAAACCAAGGAACAGCTACGTAATGTAAACGCAGACACTCACCCCGTTTCCGCACGTCTACAACCTGGTGTTGTGAATATTGCTTAATTAATATCCATAAGCTGCGTTTCTAAACATTCAATTGCCGAAATTCAGTAAAAAACATTTGACAGAGTTTTTTCCGTCTTCCATCTTTTTGGCACATCATTTGTCGCATTGACAGTATGGCTCGCCAGTTATCCTCTTTTAGCAAAGAGGTCATTACAATATCCCCTCTCCTCTGAAGAATCCAACCGGATTCAAACCCAACGTTTAAGGTCACAAGAATGCCATTTTCCTAAATCTTTACCCCTGAAACTCTTTAATCTATAAACGTCATCTGATAACTTTTCGGCTACGACCGCTTTTTCAAATTTTGGTGCTAATTTGGACATGAAAGACTTGTCAGCATTGGACAGAAATTTAGTGCGTTTCCAAACTAGGTCACCCACATTATATTTACAAGTGCGACGTCTCTTGTTGTACTGTTTGCTGTTGGTTTCATGCGACTGCCGCATCCTTTCAGAAACCTCTTCGTAAATTTTGTTCCGGAAAGCTATATTTCTTTCGAATTTCTCTTTGTCCAAAGTAATCGGTTCGTCCGGTTCAAAGACGTAGGGTTTCAAGCTCTTAATTTTTGTCTCACGCCCAAAAAACAAATAGGCTGGCGTTTTTCCTGTCACTTCATGAACCGATGTTCTGATTGCATGTCCTATGTGGGGTATATACTTGTCCCATTCCTTATGATTATCTTCAACGTAAGAAGCTATGGCCGAGCCAACGACCTTGTTTACTCGTTCGGTAGGATTGGCCTGAGGATGATAGTAAGGAGTATACCATAGTTTTACACCGTACTCTGAAACTAAATCCTTAAACTGGTTGGACACAAATTGCTTCCCATTATCGCAAACTATTGCATAAGGGGTTCCATACATTAAAAATATATCATCCTCCAGAATTCGAGTTATAAATGATGACTTTCCATTTCGAAGAGGATACAGAAAACAGAATTTGCTGAACCAACATGTTATGACTAACAGCATAGTATTACCATGCTTCGATCTTGGAAAGGGCCCCATTAGGTCAATAGATATAATTTGGAACGGTTCTGTCACCTCTCGCAGCTTTCCCATTAAACCTGATGGCTTACTTTGTGAGTACTTATATTTCGCACACACTTCACATTTCCGTACGTAGTTTTTCATGTCTTTTATTAACGTTGGCCAAAAGTATCGCTGCCTCGCACGATTGACCGATTTTTTAACTCCAAAATGACCAGCTGTGGGATCATCATGACATTCCCTAAGGATGTCTTGGCGTAGCGCTTCTGGAATTACAAGTTTCCAACTATCATTTTCATCTGGAAATTGTTTTAATCGCAAATATTTCCACAGATGTCCTTGGCTAACTTCCCAATCCGGTTCATTCTTTCCAGAGAGCACTAAATCTTCTATAGATTTATACCAGTCATCTTTATCTTCTGGTCTTATTTCTAATATGTTGATTTCATCTTCAATCGCTCTTGACAAGGCATCCGGCACAGTGTTGTATTTGCCTTTGCGATGGACTATTTCGTAGTCAAATTGTTGCAAGCGCATTGCCCACCTCGCCAGGCGTCCGTGGGGATCCTTGTTACGGTGTAGCCACTGGAGGGCACTATGATCCGTAATAACCTTGAAATGATTCCCTTCAACATATGGGCGAAATTGTTCAACAGCATGTAGAACACTTAACAGTTCTCGCTCAGAAGCTGAGTACTTGCATTCTCTTTCTGAGAGTTTTCTGCTCGTGTACGCAATGGGAACCTCAAGTCCGTCGACTATTTGAATCAAAACTCCACCAGTTCCCTTGTTAGAAGCGTCACATTGAATCGAAAAGGGTTTCGTAAAATCTGGCACTCTTAGCACTGGTGTCGAGGTCAGGGCAGTCTTCAGTTTTAAGAAAGAATCTTCAGCCTCTTTATTCCATTTGATGCATTTAGTATTTTTGCCCCCTTTGGTTAATTCATGAAGAGGAGCTGCGACAATGGCAAAATTTTCCACAAACCGCCTATACCAACTAGCAAGGCCAATAAACCGCTTTAACTCCGTGTAAGTAATAGGCCTGGGATAATCGAGTATAGCCTTTACTTTATCCGGGTCCGTCCGTAATCCTTCCTTATCTACGATGTAGCCCAAGTATTTCAAAGAAGATCTCGCAAATACACATTTCTCCAAGTTGATTGTCAATCCTGCCTCTTTGAGCTTATTTATCACATGTGACAATGACGATAAATGGCTGTCAAAACTGCTGTCGCATATGACGATGTCATCCAAATAAGTGAACACTCGGGACTCAAATTCCGGCGTAAACAACCGATCCATCAAACGTTGTTGTGTTTGAGATGCATTAACTAGTCCAAATGGCATGACTTTGAACTGATAAAGTCCTTTTCCAGGGAGTCCAAAAGCAGTCTTTTCTTTGCTTGTTTCTTCAAGCGGTATTTGCCAAAAAGCTGATCGTAAATCAATAGTAGAAAGAAACTGAGCATTCTTAAGACTGTCTAAGATAGTTGTTGCCCTAGGCAAGGGATAAGAGTCTTTTACTGTGATCTTATTTAACTGACGACTGTCGAGGCACAATCGATTCTTACCTGATGCCTTCTTCACTAGTAGTACTGGAGAACGCCATGAACTAAAAGAGGGTTCAATTACGTCATTATTCAGCATGTCTTGAATTTCCTTCTCAAGTTCTGCCATGATTGGGGGAGCAAAGGGATACTGTCTATGTTTTATAGGCAAGCAGTCCCCAGTGTCAATCCTATGCTTGATCAACGATGTTCTCCCCAAACCTTTACCAATAGCTGCTGCCATCTCCGCTAATAATTTATCAAGACGCTTTTTCTGTGGAATAGATAGTTCATCTCGCGAAATCACAGGTTGCTGTAAACTAATTTCCGTAATATTAGCAATCGGTTTGCCTGCTCCTATCGCCAGGTTGAATAACTCAAAGAAATTCATACCTAAAATAATATCATGTTTTAAACAATCCATGATATAAAAATCCACCACATTATATTTTCCCATTAACTCAATAGGTAAATGCACAATGGAATCCGTCGTATGGTGAGTGCCATCAGCCGTAGAGATCATTCCCTTGTTGACTTTATGCTCTGAAAACCCTAATTTCATAATTCTCGTTGCAAATTGCCGCGAAATTACTGAGATTGTGGCCCCAGAATCTAATAATCCCACAAAAGACTTGTTTAAAATTTTCAGTTCAGCATAATATCGATTATCTTGATCGCGTTTATTGATATTATAGATTTCCCCTGTTTTCCAAAACATCGAAACCGTGTGCAGCCATTGTTGCCAGTCATCCGAGGCAGAATGACTTAGTTTTTTGGAGTACGATCGGCCGGTATCGACTCCGCTTTGTCGTTTCCCTTATCGGTGGTATTGCATGGACATTTATTTGTTGTCATCCCAAAACGCCCACATTTGTAACAGAAAAGTCTCCGTTTTGGCAAGTTACATTCCCTGAAGCGATGTCCTGGAGTTCTGCAGTTCCAACACTTCGTCAAAAGTATTTCCTTATTATCTATGGCTGCTAGTTTAGCCGTATTTTCGTTTCGTGAAGCCCTCAAAGCACTACCCTTATAAGCTAAATCTTTTTCCAAAGAGTAATCACCTTGTGTGGGTTCCCTGAAATTATCACAGCTCAACTTGGTGCATTCAATAATCCTTAGAATTGATGTTAGTTCGCTCACTGTATCGAAAGTGTCTCGACATATAGCTTTCTGGAAATATGGTTGCAGATTTCTTCTAAGTATTATCAATTTTCCCATTTCAGAAACTGGGCTCGGTAGTCGATTGAACATGTTCTGCATAATAGCTAAATAGACCAAAACGCTTTCTTGACTACTTTGAGTTCGCCGCTTAATCTCCTCTAATAGCTCTTCTTGATAATACGGCCGCTGAAACGTGTCTAACAGAAGCCTTACTAACTGTGACCAATTTGTCGTTGAACTTTTATAAGCCCTAAACCATATCAACGCTTCTTCTTCGAAAAAATCTATGGCATACCGAAATAAGTCTTCATCGGTGGCATTCCGCGCCTCTTTAAGTTCCTCAACTCTTTCCAAGAACGCGTTTACACTAATGGTACCCTTACCACTAAACTTGATACCCCAATCTTTTATCGGCACCAACTTCCGTTTGTGGCAACCATCATGAAAAGTAGACGTCATTTGTAAACCAGGATGACGTGAGAAAAGACCAGGTCTCTCCAAGGCGGTACGTGGTGTACCAGCGCAAGCCACCGATGACTGTAATGTACGGTCCTGATGAATCACCGCGGCATCACCTTTCGATGAGGAACTTTTTTCTGGGTTTTGGCCGTTATCCAATTGTTCTAAGATCTGCATGGCTTCTTCGCCCAAAGACTTCTGCAAAATGTCCTTATCATGTTCCGAAATTCCCTCATCCTCCTCGCTTTCCTCTTGCTCAAGTTGCCGTAGTGAGGATAAAGTATCTTGAATATTATTTAACAAAGACAAGTGATTCTCAATATCCTTAGACTCCGTAGGTATTATTAGATTAGTGCGGTTTGACAAGTGCGTCAAACGAGAGCGTATACGTCTACAAAACGAGTGTTCAGGACTGTGTGATACTTCAGAAATAAGTAAATTGATAGCTGATAATTTCTTTTCGCAAATCAATATCTCATCTCTTGGGTTTTCAACGCAGGATTTAGGTGCCTTCAAAGAAATGGATGACTCGCCTGACTGCTCACGAACTAACATTTCCCGCAAAAATTTGCGCATAGTCGCCACGGTCTTACAATCCAAAACCCCTCGACAAGCCAACTCAAACTCGAGCTCATCCTTATACAATGCATTAACATCCATGTTTAGACACAGTAATAAAATCTTAAACAAAAACTATTTTAACGCGTTAAAAACAATATAGTTTAAACTTACGAAATCGAAACCAGAATTGGTGGTAGTTACCGTTTGTCCAGAATAAAAGTCTAAAACACTGTTATAGAACACGGTTTTACAGTAGACTCTGTTAATCCTTCATTAAGTTAACCCATGGGCGCCATTGAGATGACCAGGGTTCCAGGGATAGACACATAATGAAAGACTAACGAATCTTTTGATGTCTATGTAATTATGAGTAATTTCCTAATAACATAACCGTAGGCACACTTTGTCCATATAAAGAAAATAAATATACTATAGCCTTAGTACAAAAATTAATTAAGAAAACATGAAAACAAATATAGCAATAGTAAAAACACAAAAGAAAATGTAATCTCTTAGCTTGAGCTCAGGGTTGTGATTAGAGACGTGTCGCAATGCCGGCGGCGCTATGCACGAAGACAACCGATCACTTGATGGGCCGTGGCGAATATGTCCGAGACTATCGTAGGCCCGCTTCCTTATTTGACCCAAAAGATATACAATTGCAGCCCGAAATAAAGCATACACGACGAGGGCGTATCCATAGGCTGAGGACAAGATAATGCCAATTGATCAGCCTATCAAAATATTGGCAATAAACCAAGGAACAGCTACGTAATGTAAACGCAGACACTCACCCCGTTTCCGCACGTCTACAACCTGGTGTTGTGAATATTGCTTAATTAATATCCATAAGCTGCGTTTCTAAACATTCAATTGCCGAAATTCAGTAAAAAACATTTGACAGAGTTTTTTCCGTCTTCCATCTTTTTGGCACATCATTTGTCGCATTGACAGTATGGCTCGCCAGTTATCCTCTTTTAGCAAAGAGGTCATTACATAATACATGCTTATTATAGTAGAGAAAAGCCGGAATTTTTAAAGATTTGTAACACCCGTGCGAAGCTGGGGCGGGTCGCTAGTTGTATATATTCATTGCAATTTGCGAAGCTGGCGTTGTGCAGTGCATTTAATGTTACAACCAGTTATTTAACATACTTTGTCCTACGGACTTATTGATTAAATACAGAAAATAAAAAAAAAGTTTAAATTAAAAAGTTTTTTTTTTGGTTACCTTATAATTTCTGAACTTTCTATGTGTAAGAATTAGAATTATGAACTTAGAATTCCTTATTAAGAGCACTACACATACAGTACCTAACTTTGCCGAAACTTGTCATTTAAAAATGTAATTCAAAGTAATTTTATATTATTTAAATTGAAACCAGAACACCAGAAACAGAAACCAGACACAAATTACTTGTATAATAACGTTTATAGTGCATCATAATTTGAATTGTACCGGTAATGATTCCAACCGTCGCGGCGATATGGTCACCCTACTCAACGTTTTCCTCAAGGATTGTAAAAAATGATTTATCTTTTTAAGTATAACACTTACAGGGACGACTGATTCGTCAAATTTTAGGAAAACATTTTTCACAATTTGTGATGCCTTTATATTGTACCTATAAGTTTTGGTTTATTAAATATATTTCAAAATAAAGATCTCTCAGTTGGGACGATCGACAAAAAACAAAATTTTCATTTTCTCTTGAACCAGTAAGATTTCAATCACGATTTTTGTTTCACAAATTTTCCCAGAAGCATAATTTGCAATAAACATGTTAATTATTCATACTTTTTCAGTATTAGGTCGTGTTTTACAAGATCACTCAATTGAAAATTGTCCACTCTGAGAGATCCATTTAAACCGTTATAAGTCTTATACGTGGCTTTGAAACGAAACGAAATTTTATTTAGCAGCTTGCACAAATCCTTCTCAATTATTTAAAATGCAAATTATAAACACATAGGCAGTATATTCTTGGATACGCGTTATGGCTTTTTCTTCAGTTGTCCCGATTGAGAGATCCAGTTAATGAGTTCTAACTTTCTTTGTTTAGGTTTCACAAATTTTATACCTTACCATGAAGTTTGCACAATTATTTCCTAAATGCTCTTACAATTTGGTTGGGATTGGAAGTGTTTTTCGAAAGGATCTCTCAATCCACACGCACATCATTGCTTTTGGTGAAACTGAGACTTGTCTCTGCCAGATTGAAGAACCATTTTTTTCTCAGGATGGGATATCATCAAATGACTTTTCCCGCCCCAGGCGGAACGGAAGGGAGTGTCAGACTTACTGACTAAAACCCACCCTTGTTCCTTCGGTTGCCCTTTATGTTCCGGGGCCGAAGGACCGTTAAAGCGCTGTCGAATTTTTATCTGACTAGCCTGTTGGTCTAGTGGTTACTGAGCCTGACTGCTAAGCCGGAGGACGTGGTGACTCCCACCCTGGACACATCTACTTGTTTGTAATGGCTGGGTGGAAGACTAGTTTTGGATTAGATGGCCTTCTGTAAGTTGCCCCAAGATATTTATTTACTATGTTTTTCTGTCCATTCCATCCTCAGACCTCATGACCAACAAGGAACCTAAATTTGAGATCTATCTAAGTTCTATAGCTCAATTCCTTCTAGCCTTGCGTTTGTATGTGCGTGTAACAACGAATGACAATATATGTGAACAGTAAGTAGACTCACCTCATGTCCAAGAGCGATTAAGCACGTTGTCAAGCATGCTAATATCACCAACGCTTCGTAGTAACTGAGCATAGAGTACTTGGCGGCTAAATTACAACTCCTTGCTCGGGTTTTAGGTTATTATTTCAATTTTTCTTTTTTATTCGGGGATTTAAGGTACGAAAGTGAAATGGAGGGAATGCGGGGTGTGGTTGTAGATTAGGAAATGTTTTCAAATTTGAATTTCTTAGAATAGACCAAGAAAGGCGTGGACGGAAAGGCACAAAGTATCCGAGGGGATGGCTTTGTCAATACTAAGAATTTTAAAGATGGAAACTTCGCTAAAACACCACTTAAAGTTTGATTAAGAGTTTTATAACTAAAAACAATTGAGTTTAAGTTTAAATTACTTTAAAAATAAATGTTTATACAGTCCTATTGCAGAGTTTGTTGTGTAAAATAGTTTTGTTACAGTCTATTGACCACAGACTTTGGACGGCACAATAATTGTCTATGCACTAACAGTTTACATCTCAAACGGCAGTCTTCGTTCCTACAATAAGTTTTCACACACTGTAAAAGAGCGTCTCTAAGCACGCATCGTAAAACTTCAAATTTTCGAAGGGCAAAGCCCTAAAGGAGGTCACATATGAAAATCAACACTTCATTGTCTCTGATCGCGGAGAGAAATTGGTCGCTGTCAAATCTGACAGCGGATAGCGCGGGAAAAATGGCGTTTAGGTTATACCGGCGGGAAATTGCATTTCGACGGTTCTTTGCGTTGAATTAAATGTAATTTCGAGAGACTTTCAGTGTGATGGCGCGACGGTGACTAGCGCCGTGAGGGTGTACGCCAAAAAACCGATGCCAAATTTCACAATCGGTTGTACGTAACGATCGGTGTTAGTAAATATATATTACTAGTTTTTACCCGCGACTTTGTCAGTGTCAAAGCTAATTTATTAGCTCATGGTAATAATAAAAAATCTATGGGTACAGTGACGTGCCTAGGGGTCAAAATTAAAAGCGCAGCAGATTTCAATGTTTCCGAAAAACATTTTATTATTGATATTTGCTCACTGCCAGGCTCATTAAGGTCTTATTAAAGCAAGCTGGGCTCTTCGGCCTGTACGAAATGCAATCTTCCGTACGTATACTATACTATAAGTTTTAATTAAGGAATACATATAAATATTTAAAATATTTATAACTATACCAGCAGTTCCTGCTATTACATTGTCAGACGAACAAACTCTCCAGCTTTATTTGTATTAGTATAAGCAACGAATTTTGCTGTGAATCAAGAGGAAGGTTCATCGTATTATACGTGCAATTAATAGCAGAGAAAAATTTTAATTTTCAATTTGTAACACCCGTGCGAAGCCGGGGCCCTAGTCCTACTAATATTACAAATGTGAAACTTCACGCAAAAACTACAGAACAGATTTTAGTAGTTAAAACTTTAAAGTAATAAATATTGCTTATTCATCAGGATAACCAGTCTACATAGCATCACGCTATGACTCACAGGACCAGAGCAGTAACCAAAAACTTCAACAAAACGCGGAAGAAACCGAGGTGGACAGCCAGTTAAAAATAAATTTAATTTGAATACAAACGGTGTATAATATAATAAAAACTTAAATTGTATCTGACAGCACAGCATACTCTGTACTTATAAATACATGGCTATGTTATCGGTGACGCTAAAGGATTGTACAGACTAACGAGATGTGACATACAATGTAACGAAATTCCCTTAAACAGTTAGCGTCTTACTAATAATCGCTGCATAAAGTTATGACAGGTTTATACGTCAAAAAATGTATGGTTACAAAAGCTTTATTCATGACATAACTTTACACAGTGATTATTAGTAAGGGCACTAATTTTACATAAAAAATGCAAAGGTAATTTTACTACAAACAATTTTTTATCGAAGTCTATTGACCTCCGAGCAAGGTCGCGTGATATTTACCAAAAAAGGTGACCTTTTGGACATTTATGAATGTAGTGATGGCCTATTGGTTAAAGCACCCCCGCCTCTTATACAAGAGGTTGTGAGTTCAAATCCGGGCAAGTACCAATGTGACTATTTCAATTTATATGTACTTTCTAAAATGTATCTTGGACATCGAAGAAGGAAAACTGGACTTGTGGTTAATATGAGTCCGAAATCGCCAATCCGCCTTGAGCGCGCGTGGTGATCAATGCTCGTACCTTCTCTGTATGAGAAGAGGCCTTTATCCTGCAGTGGAACATTAATAGCCTGGTATTATATTTTATTTGACCTTTATAACTTTATAAGCTGGCACTATAGCAATGTCAATTTTCCACTACATCGTCAACTTCATTACAACGCCATTATAGACGGGTGCACAAAAATGCAGTCTCACTAGGACTTTTTCCGTAGACAAAAAATATATAAAAAAACCTAAAATTGCATTAATGTGGATGGCAAATTCTTTCATTACGTGTGACATTTCGTAAGTGTGTACACGCCTTAACGTCTGAGGACAAGACGTGAGGGCGCGCCCCGCACTCCCAGACTCTTCGGCGGGAAGTTTTATGGGGTGAAGTTGTAAATATCGTCGTTGGGGTCCCGCCACTCGTAAAACCAATGGAGTGAGGAAAGGACTGCAGTGCTATCTCTCCGGGATTGTCAACTGATAGTCAGCTGCATTGATTATACAACCTTGCGAAACACGTGCCTAGTATTATTATGTTAAGAATCTATGTGCAAAATTTCAGAACTGTGTCATGTAAAATCACGAGAGCTTGTTATGAGACCTAGTTATAAGGCCAAAAATATTAATTACAATATGGTGTTTAAGAAGAAACTATATTCAGGATTCGCGTAAACAAAAAGTAACCTTGTATTGGGCCTATATTTGTCAACTTAGTATGTATAAATAAATATATTAATTAACCTTTCAACGACCAAGCGACAGCGAGCTGTCGCGCTGCTGTCTCTATATTGTGTCTCGAATCACGTGTGTTCGGTGGTTTAATTAGCATCGTAATAAATACGTGTTAAGCTAATGTGTGTATTCCTAATTGATATGATTATTTTAAACTATATTATTACTAACTTATGCCCGCGGCTTCGCTCGCGTTAGAAAGAGACAAAAAGTAGCCTATGTTACTCTCCATCCCTTCAACTATCTCCACTTAAAAAATCACGTCAATTCGTCGCTCCGTTTTGCCGTGAAAGAAAGACAAACATACAGACAGACAAACAGACAGACACACTTTCCCATTTATAATATTAGTATGGATTATTATTTATAGACTAATTATTTTTTTTATACTAAAGAGTTTGATTGAACGCGCTTATTTCAGGAACTAATGGTCCTAATACAAAAATTCGTACAAAATAGAAATCCACATAATAGCCGTGTCGTAGGATATGCTTTATGGCGTACTTGACACGCAAACGAACGCACAAGCCAACCTGAACATTTATATAAAAATGAATCCGTATTTCTATTGGTCACGCTATACCTTCAGGAACAGATTTCATTCAAATTTTGTTGTAATCCTTTAGTAAACATCTGAATTATTAAAAAAACTAAAGCTGGGCATAGATCGACATTTTGACGCGTCAGTTGAACTGACGTCCATCCAAAATTTGAATGACGCCACAGTTTTGCGACTCGACTGACGCGAAAAATGGACATCAATGTTCAGCTTTGAAAACGAAGGCTAGATTGTATGTACGGCCATCAATGTTCAGCTTTGAAAACTATCTTAAATAATGAAGACACGCGTAATATCGAGGTTAGATTGTATGTACGCTCAGGTCCATTGAACTATCAAACGAATTTTAAGAGACTATTCGCACACTTTTTGAAGGTCAACTCCGCCTTAAGAGTCCTGCTACATTTTTTACGCAAATTCATGATTTTTGACGCTGCAATTTTCAGAAGTAGTAAGATATTTTAATTATTTGTTAAATAATAACGATAGTACCATTCTCTTTCTTGTAAGTTGGAGTTACACATTTTCATTTTTCTTTTCGTGTAATTTACTATAAATATTTTACGAACACAGCTTGCAAGAAAATGTTGGCAATGGAACTTTGACGCTCAAATTCACATTGCTACATTCAATTCTTATTAATGTTAAAATTACTAAAAGATACTTTGAATGTTTTACTTGTTTATTGGAGTTCTAGAATTCCTTTAAATTCCTTGAGTTTTTAAGGAAAAAATCGTAAAGAAAGCCTAATTTAAGCCATAAATGTCTTGATTCAGCGTCCATTATATTCAAAATTAACGCAACTTTATCAAATAAACTAATATGATATAAAACTTCAATCTGCAATGCATACGTTTCATTAATTTTCGTATCTCAATTTAATAAAACAAAATTGCAATAAATTAAGTTAAAATGCTTAAAATGTTAAAATTCTGCGTCGATTCAGCGCGCCCCTGAGTCCCATTTACGATTCGTCATAGGACTCCGCGCGTGGTTATCAATGCTCGTGCCTTCTCTGTATGAGAAGAGGCCTTTGCCCTGCAGCGGGACAGTAATAGGCTGGTATTATATTCACCGTTGTGAAGCTCTATCGATCGTAACAGGCGTAGTTTTAAAATAGTTCAAGGTTTTATTGAAGGTACTAAAAGGCCATAGTTATGTCATAACAGATTTTCATAATAACTACAATATGAATCCTCGGATTGGCCTAGTTTTGTGTCTTTATTAGTCTGCCGACCTCCCCCAGCCTAGCACGAGTGTAAATCTTTGAAAATGGTGCCGATTCTCTTGTACACAAACTAACGTAAATTTAAGTTAAGTGCATCTTTCTCTTTCCATTTCTTAAAGAAAAGGACAGAAGATACATTTTAGTTTAATCCTGTCAAATTAGACAGCGCCTGATTAAAATTGACGTATATTTAGACGCCATGTTTTTAAATTGCGTATAAATTATCTATGGAGTGTCTAAATTTGATAGGACTTAACTAATATTTGATCTTCTGTCCTTTTCTTAATTAAAAGGAAAGAGAAAGAAGCACCTAACTTAAATTTACGTTAGTTTGTGCACACAATACCGTCTTTACCATAAGGGCACACGGGGCCCGTGCCCAGGGCCCCCATTCTCAGGGGGGCCCCGAAGGACCTACAATTTGTTACAAAATACATTCATCAGTTTCAAATAAACATATTACTACATCGCTTTTCTTCTTCGTCTTTGTTTTATTAAATACTAGCTTTTGTCCGCGACTTCAACCGCTTGAACTTATAGTTTCCGTTCCCGAGAGATTTCCGGGATGAAAACTAGCAAATCCAAAAAAAAAAACCAAATCATTCAAATAAGTTCAATGGTTTAGGGATGAGACAGACAGAGTTAATGAGATGTTAATGAAATTAAACCACAATAATGCGAATTCGCAATTATACGAACTGCTAACTATCAGTTTTTGACTGGTATTTTACCCTAAATTTACCAGTATATCCTACAGTGACCCGCCTCACATCTCTAGCTGCACCGTCTCAACAAGGCCTAACAAAATTGTTGACATAAAAATGCCAAATTATTTTTTGAGTTACTCTCAACAATACCTTTCATACAATCAATCAAGTGCACAAGAGAATCGGCACCAATATCGGCTTTAAAATGGTAAACTGACTGACTGATTGTCTGCCTGTTGATATATCAACGCACAGCCCAAACCGCTTGTGCTAGAGACATGAAACTTTAGGGTTTGTTCGATGTAATGAGTAGGTAACCACTTAGAAAGGATTTTTGGAAATTCCAACCCAAAACAGGGTAAAATTGATGATGGAAATTTCAACTTTCACGCGGGCGAAAGGTAATAAATTATAATAAATATGATTATCAGTTGTTACCATAACAGGATCTGCCTATCTTTGAATCAAATAGGCGTCAATGACAACTTCCAAGATATTTATTTTTTATTAACACCCAAATTATGCTAAAATCAACGATTACTGCAAATAATAGGGAATCCCGGAAACAACAGAATTATTACTGTAACCTTCAGAGATAATAAATTAATCGTCTCTACAGGTAGATAAAAGCAATTAGGTAAAGGTAATGAGCTGTCAAAACGCAATTATCCTATGCGTTTTGTTTGACAATAGAGAAATGTAACGTCACATTTTTTTTAACTCAATAGATTATTTTGTCTATCACCACAGATTAATAAATAGTTACTACGTAACAGATACTTCACTCCAATACAAAAACGAAAATACCTACGCTATAATAGCCTACAAAATTATAATAATAATACCAGCTGTTTGCAGCGAGGAGAAATGTACCATAAGTATGTACAGTCGCGGTCTGAAAGTGGTTACCACCATAAGGATCACAATTGCATGCACACATTAAGGCCACAAGTTCTAAATGTCTATTTCATGATAATTTGATTGATCATAGATTATTTTTTTCTAATGATATGACAATCAATCGCTTTAGGTGATGGACTGACTACTAAAAAGGTTTGATATACAGAAAACCTACTTTGAAAAACATTTTTTTTAAATAAGAATATGAAGAAATAATAAATAAAACTTAAAAAAAATCTTTATTCAATATCTGGTATAACATCGCTCCGCAGCTATGACTAATTTAGTTTTTTGAATAAGAATATGAAAAAAAGCACTGAATTAAATCTTTGGTAAATACTATCTGACCCCCGCGGTTTTACCCGCGTAGTTCCCGTTCCCTTGGAATTAAATAAAAGACTTTCCTATGCCCTTGCTCAGACTAACTCTGTACCAAATTTCATATAAATCGTTTCGGTAGTTTTGGCGCGAAAGCGAGACAGACATACAGTTACTTTCGCAATTATAATAGTAGTATGAACTAGTACGGATCCACCGCTACGACCAATATAGTTTTTTTAAATAAGAATATAAGGAAATAATAAATCAAATCTTAAAATATCTTTATTCAATATCAAGTATAACATTACTCCACAGTTACTACCAGTGCATAGATGCAACAAGACACGCGCATAGATCAGTATTTCTGGTATCATTTTCTGGTATCACTCGAGCACAGCGTGATCTATCTCGTAGTAGGCATATCACTTCTTCCTGAATCATTTCCATGATCTATTATTTGGTCATCTTCGCCGTGACATCTTATTCAAACCTCACAGTAAATCACAAAGATTGTCCCTTGCTCCAGGGTTAAACTTGCCATTTTATTTCGATATGAAAAAAAATATTTCGTAAAATTTTACTCTTGTCTAAACGACGTTCAAACAATATTTTTTGACAAATGTCAATTCAACAAATTAAGAAAAGAGTTTCAAAGCACTTACTTTGGCACTATACTTGTCACTGTTACACACACAACTGCCAAACGTCAAGTGCACGATAGAGACGAAACATGGCTAAGCCGACGCCGTTGCTTAGTAACGTCTTTGTTATTCTCGTTGTCTCATTTTGCATAATAACTTCTAAAAGGTAACAAGTCACATGATATGGCATTTTAGATTTTAATGAAAAAAGTGTGATATAGAATGTACTTTCAAAATTGGTTAACCTTTTCAGACCGCGACTTTACAAAGAGAGTTGAGATTCTTTTGTCCGCCGCGCGATTAACGTGTGTGCGTGTCATCCAGCAAATGTGCTAGGGTTATACGTATGATGATAATGGTAATAAAACGAATGTTTTAGAAAAACAATTATTTTTTTATTTGTTATCAAATATTTTTTAGTTTAATAAAATGACTGATGCATATTTTTCGTTCCTTGAATTACCGATTATTATATTTTAGTGTCGAAAATATCCAAAACCGCGTGAATAATTTTAATAAATAATCAAAAGGGAAACAGGTGAATTGCACAATAATCACGCAATAATTACGTGGTTTCTTCTTGATTTGTTTCATTTTGATAGTCAGCGCTGACCCGTGACGCGCGAGCACTCAGCCGGGCGCGCGACAGCCCGGGTGTTCGTTGTACCGTCGACGGTACGCGAAGCGGTAGGCATAAAACGCGTGGCCTTGAGCGAGTGACGGACGCCTGCTATCACTACATAGTATAAAACAAAGTCGCTTTGCGTTGTCTGTCTGTCCGTATGTATGCTTAAATCTTTAAAATTGCGTAACGGATTTTAGTGCGGCTTAATAGATAGAGTGATTCAAGAGGATGATTTATATGTTTACTATCTGCATATTATATGAGAGAAAAGCCGTGATTTTTAAAGATTTGTAACACCCGTACGAAGCTGGGGCGAATCGCTAGTTTAAATCATTAGAAGAAAGAAAGGAAGACCTTTGTCCTGCAATGAGACAACATCCTACTTCCTACTAATATTATAAATGTTAAAGTTTGTCTCTTTCCCGCAAAAACTACTGAACGGATTTTGTTGAAATTTTACAATAGCTAGCTAGCTTATACATTAAATAAATTAATGTTAATAATTTTAATGTAATTTAATGTATTTCTATGTTTTATTTAATTAATTTGACATTTTTGTGTTTGTATTTAATTTATTGACATTATTTTGAATTTGTATTTAATTTATTGACATTTGTATTTGTTTTAGAACATAATGAGTCCATGGTTGCTTGAATCAATAAATGAATTATTATTATTATATTATTTACATTAGAATAAGACAGGCTTCATAACATCACGGCATAGCAGCATAGCAGTAAGTAAAGAACAGAAACGCGGCAGAAACCGCGAAAAACAGTTAGTATATTTTATTTACACAGAGAATTAACATGAGCTATTGGTGCCGATTCCCTTGGTCACAAACTATTCTAATTTTAAGTTAAATGCATCTTTCTCTTTTCATTTCATAAAGAAAAGGACAGAAGATACAATTTAGTTTAATCCTGTCAAATTAGACAGCGCCGGAAGAAAATTGACGTATATTTAGACGCCATGTTTTCAAAACGCGTCTAAATTATCTATGGAGTGTCTAAATTTGACAGGACTTAACTAATATTTTATCTTCTGTCCTTTTCTTAATTAAATGGAAAGAGAAAGATGCACTAACTTAAATTTACTTTAGTTTGTGAACAAGAGAATCGGCACCATTGTTAAATAAACAAAAACTAATTGTATTGAAGTATAATACACACATAATTTGGAAGCTGACCCGTTTCTGAACTGACGTAATATAATTTTGGATGAGTCAAGTGGGTCAAGGATGTTGAGTCAAGGGCAGTGGGTTAGGGGCTTTTCACACGCGCTGTAGTATCGGGTACCCGGTAGAGTAGTGCCATAATATGTAAAATTATAGACAATACGGAATCGGTTGAGGTAATTAACAAAACCTAAAAAATCTTGACCAAATCTTTTATTTATTTTCGTATAATTAATATTGTTAAGTCATATTCGGCTTTATTTTAAACCGATAGGGTATATTTAGTGTGAACTAGCTGCCGTTCGTGATTTTAACCGCGTTATATTACGTTTATAGTACTATTTACTGTAAGTTTGAAATCGACTACCAAAAATATGTAGGTACCAATATAATACGAAAATTGCTTATAAATTTTACTAAGCGTATACATGTTTATATGCGACTGCGAGCCAAATCATGAGATCTAACGTACATAAACATAAACTTGGGGACCGGGTACCCGGTGTTGGATACCTGAAAACCGGAACGCGTGAACGGCACTTAGTTACCTGTTTACAAGGCCTAGTGTAACAGATCCTGAAATTGTGTTAGGTTTGCACTGAACATGCAAAAATAAAGGTGTAATTAGTGTGTGCGAGAAATAACTGCTTTTTTACTAAATTAGTTTTAATATAATATGCGTTATATGTACATTTATAATAAAATTATATTTTTTGGTTTTTGTCTGTCCATCCGTCCCTTCTTGGTCGATTTTGACGAGACTTTTCTTGCAGGTAGCTAATAGAATAGGAAATAATTTAGGCTGAAGTTGACTGCTAAGCCAGAGGTTGTTGGTATAATTTCCACCCAGAACAAACTTTGTGTGTGCAGAATGATTGTTTGTTCTGTGTCTGGGTGTAATCTATCTATACTATGTATGCAATCATAAATTACTAGCTTCTGCCCGCGGCTTCGCTCGCGTTAGAAAGAGACAAAAAGTAGCCTATGTTACTCTTCATCCCTTTAACTATCTCCACTTAAAAAATCACGTCAATCCGTCGCTCCGTTTTGCCGTGAAAGAAAGACACAGACAGACAGACACACTTTCCCATTTATAATATTAGTATGGATTATTTAAGTATCTATATCATTTGTCAGATAATTATAGTATCTGAGTAGTTTGGAAACAGAAGATTGTGTAAGTTGTCCTAAGTTTATGTTTTTCTAGAGATGGCGCAGAACAGTGATATTTGGAAGATGTGGGAGGCTTTTGTTCAGCAGTTGTACATAAATTAGGCTAAAAGAACATATTTCATTATGACACCAGGTTACGAAACTTTTTGATTTGGAGGGTATTGCTCTCGGTGGCGCAACCAGTTGATCTGTATACATTTCATTGGTGACGTGAGGTAGTTTGCGCAAAAATAATTAATATGATTTTATTTTTGTAAATAGGTAAACATTACATTTTTACACGTTATTATAGTTTTTCTTATTTTAATAAAACGATGGAGCCGGTGTTTCCTAGCTGGACTACTCTGAGAAGAAACAACCGAAACAAACTCAGAGGTCAAAGTCTCAAAGTCCATACAATATTGTATTGGTCAAATTATGCGAGGACGAGGACCATGAAGGTAATAACTGAAGTGATCTCTTGATGAGAGAAGCACACAGATTTTAGTGGACCTGTCCAAACAGTGCCTGAATTTGTCAAAAGTCGTTTAGTTCAATTAAAAAACGTAAGGAGCCCAACGTTTCAACTTTCTAACTACAACAGTCTCAGAAAATTCCGTAAAAGAAATAAAGATTTTAACTTAAAAGTAAAGTCAATGACATACCAATACAATTTGCACCCAAATAATGGGCAGGAAGTCCCATTTCAGCATGACATTCCTCAACACCACTAACACAGCACTCATTGTCATTGTCGTGACGTCACAACACTGACGTCATCAAAGTTCATTCACCTTTCGGTTTAGGGAATAACTTTTGTTCTAATTTTATTAGTCTTTTGTTCAAGGTCTACATCTTAAATGAATTAGTTTTAAAGATTTTTGCTTTTTGTAAAATGATATCCTGTATTTGGATTTTCCCCTGTGGTTACAAACATAAAAGTAACCTTTATTTTTAAAACGGTACTAATTTACCTATCAATAATAATCCACTCATAAAAACTCACAAAAAAATAAGTTTTATTTATCAGTCCTGTCGCTCAAAGAAACAAATTAAACACCAAAAAGTTCGACTATATTTTTGAATCGCATCCAAATTGAATTTCACAGGTCAACACACGAAATCGCAACACTTCGATTCGTATTTTTGTTTATAGCAACACTGATCTAGCCTGGCAACACCGCACTTTATATAAACAGTAAATCTCGCAGAACCGTCCGACGACCTTGAACTCAACGCTCGGTAAAAACTGGAATTCTTCTAAACACGACTAGTTTTGCACACAGAAAGACATGACTTTGCATCTGTCTGGTAAATTACCAGTAAATTATATGTCATTTGACAGTTGAAACCCAGTCTTTTTATCCACAAAACGTTGGAATAATCACTTGAATGACACTCACAGGTGCTTAATCTTTTTGTATAATGCGGAAAATGAGCAATAAATTCGGAAACGTCTGTCTAAAGCCACATAAGGTGTTGTACTAAAAATACAACAGTTATCACAATTTATCTCACATCTTTATAATCCGTCGTGTTACGTAACGCAGTGTAATCGGTAGAAATGCTGACAATTTGTACGTAAAGGCACTTTTTGATAGGAACATGCTGGATTATCATTGGTTAGTGAATTCTATCTTGACTGGGTGAAAGTAACTCTGTATCTGTTTTAATGAAATTTGGAATAATGATCCTGAGCTTGATCCTGTTCAATCCGTACTAATATTATAAATGCGAAAGTAACTCTGTCTGTCTGTCTCTTCTTCACGCCTAAACCACTGAACCGATTTGAATGAAATTTGGTACATATATAGTCTGGGACCCGGGAAAGGACATAGGATAGTTTCCATCCCGGAAATCCCACGGGAACGGGAGCTATCATTCCACGCGGACGAAGTCGCGGGCAAGTTAGTTTTTAATATTTTTTTAACCTGAGACTGTGAATGCGTCCGCGATAAGTAAGTTAATCATGTTTTGTCTTTATTAATTTTC
Organism: Athetis lepigone; assembly: GCA_033675125.1. NCBI lineage: Eukaryota > Metazoa > Arthropoda > Insecta > Lepidoptera > Noctuidae > Athetis > Athetis lepigone. The sequence continues at coordinate 1,076,346 of CM066223.1, forward strand.
TTGAAACCTGAATCGCGGGCAAAAGTTGGTATTACAATGCAATTGTGACTTTGTCTGTTTATTTCATCACACTTAAACTCTTTATATGAATTGAAAAAATCACATTGGCACTTGTCTAATTACGAACCCCCAACCTTTATGAAAGGCGTTTTAATTACTGACCCATCACGACATCGGCTTCGCTTGCCGTTATATAAGAATAGAGTACAAAGTTATATTGGCATTGCCCTACAAAAATTAAATAATAAATGTGGAGACCAGACTGATTGATGTATACCTATGATGGCGCTTTTTCCCTTTTAAAGTAATCAAGAGTTTTGCTAAATAATGACATATGTGCTTTAAATATATTATTTACTTTAAAGTGCACGGCTATTTTGGAAACAGGCGTGGGAGTGGACGACGATCATCGTTTTTTGACGCGGCTTCATTTTGGGAGTATGATTAATATGAGCATTCTGACTGGAGTCAGCTTTTTAAAATACTTTTACGTCCACAGGAAAGTACCCAGCAAAGAAGCTTAATCATCATCATCTCCCTAGCCTTTTCCCAATCGTGTTGGGGTCGGCTGCCAGCCTAACCGGATTTAGCTGGATACCGGTGTTTTACGTGAAGCGACTGCCTACCTGACCTCGACAACCCAGTAACTGGGCGACACGATACCTCTTGGTTAGACTGGTCATAGTTTCTGGCTAACCAGTAACGACTGTCAAAGTTCTACGAATGACAACCGGGACCAACGGCTTTTACGTGCTTTCCGAGGCACGGGATGTCAGTGATGTCTAAGATAAACTTTAGAAAGTACATATGAATTGAAAAAGTTACATTGGTACTTGCCCGGATTCGAACCCACAACCTCTTACACGAGAGGCGAGCGCCTTATCCACTGGGCCATCACACCAAGCAAGGAAGCTTAATGAGACCCGCAAAAACCATTTATCTGTTTTGGATCCCGCAACTAAATTAAGCAGAAAAGAACAGCGGAGGAGTAAAAAAAAAACACTTTCTCTTTTCTGGTGGACTCCACTGTGTATTCTGGCTTTTTAGTTGCGGTTGGAAGTAGTGGGGGAGGGGGGATAAGCCCAAAGTAAATTAATACTTTTATGTCCTATTTGAAGAAACTCCAGGTACGACAGAAGTCATTATCATATTTAATGGTCAGTAAATAGGGATTAAAATTGAACGAAAAGTACATGTATAGGCTTTTTGCATATTTTAGGCGAACGAATAGATCGATGTTTAATATTTAACTTTTCTGAGAAGAGCGTTAGAAACCATGATGCGTCATGATGTGGTTACGTCGACAACTCGTAGTACACCTTCCGTGCCGGGAAATACTTTGTAAAGTCAGCGGTCAAAGTCTCTTTTGAAGTCCAAATAATTCTATTAGCCAAATCATGCGAGAACCATTAAAATCTGAGAAAAATATCCGGAGCAAACTCAGAGGTCAGCAGTCTACTTATTGTCCAAATAATTGTATTGGTCAAATCATGTGAAGACCCATTGAAGTTAACGACCAAGGAGCTCTCTTGATGAGAGAAGCCCAGAATTGAATGGACCTGTGTCCAGACAGTGCGCGCTTTCAGTAATCGAACCTTCAAACACACGTGATTGGAGACACTATAGACAGACAATAGCAGCGCGACATCCGGCTGTCGCTTGTTCGTCAAAAGGTTAAAACGCAAGAAGTCCAACATTACGTGCTGCAGTTAGCACGAGCGTGCGTGTCAATGCGTTCTCCATGACCGGTCACTGACGTCATGTTACGTCAAGCGTCAGCGGCGTCAAGGTCAGCGCGTTGACGTCAGCGGTAAACATCAATGAACTACACCTGGAGTTTCGCTAACATAATGTCTGTTTAAAGAAGAAATTATTTGTTTTTCTAGTCACGTGCTCAACTTTAGTGCAGAGTCGCGTTTTTGGTTAGGTACTGCTGATAAAATATTATGTCTATATTATTCCTTACAAATCTAGCTATCGTATACAGAATAGACGATTTAATTTTCGAGAATAGCGAGTTTAAACAAAAACAAATTTAGATCCATTAGCTTATGTCCATAGAAATATCCTGGCTCCAGGATGGCTCCAGGATGCAGCCACCAGTTCAAATAGTTTTATTTAAACGATACATATATCCTGCAAGGAATATACCGGGTTACCTGTAACCCTGTATAACATAACCTTGACTGTAGTCAAAGTCAAGTATTAAGACTGTGTGATATTTTCTTAAACAAATATTATTTACAAAGCGTACAACTGAACGTATTTATCCATACAAATAAGAGTATATGATTAGATAAAATGGCATAATATCTGAGGTTAAAACTATATCCTAAACAGATTTTTCTTAAATTAGAATAACGTCACTTATTTACAAACATAATTCAAAGTTAAAAAAGCTAATAAAAAATTATATAAAACTAGTCGATATTCCTGGTTTGCACTAATAAGATCTTAACACGAGGCTATCAGTAAACAAACACTAAAAACTTTAAATTAATAGCAATTTTTTTTTTTTTTTTTTTTTTTTTTTTTTTTTTTTTTTTTTTTTTTTGTTGGTGAGTGGGAAATCATCCCAAAATTAATAGCTATTGGAGAAGTGCCTAAGCGACTCGCTGGTATATTTACTAATCTATATTAATTTAATATGTATGATAAAAAGATTTTTTGTTTGTACACAAACAAAGCAAGAGTAAGCTTCGAACCTACTCATCCATTTTTAAAGAAAGCTATTTAAAACATTATTATATTATTATAATATTGTAACGTTAAATAAATGAAATCTCAAAAAGTTTTTCTACTAAACCATTTACAGGTACTTTTGTATTTAAAGCCCCGTATTCATAGTAAACATTTGTTTAGCAACTGTTGATCAACTGATGTTGTCGCTCGCCGGGCGTCAACTCTGCAGTATGGCGTGATCAACACCGCAACACAAGTGTTGCCCGTAATATGATGACAGCAACTCGTCAACATGTTTATGCAACCATGTTGCTTAACAAAATGTTTACAATGAATACGGGGCTTTATTGTCAGCGTCAGTCAGTCAGTCAGAAAGTTAGCTAGTTCCAAACAGTAGGTTCCTATAGAGAAGAACGAGTAAGACATTCTTATTAGATTGCCCTAATTTTGACCCCTAGGCAGGTTCTTGCTAGACAACTTTATATAGATTCTTAAATATTTATTTGTTAATCGCATATAAATTAATTTATAATCCGTATTTATACATATACCAGCATCAGAATTTAATTATCTAATTTAAAAGTTATAGTAATAGAAGCCAAAAGTTTAAAGTTAATTGATAAAAAAGAATTCAAATCAGATATGCCAGAATTACTCGGTAATATTAAATTTGCACTGGGTAACATGGGACTCATCGGAACTGCAAGGAGTAACGATGTTGGGCACACTGCCATCATGCCCAGTTATGTCGCACTGGCCAGCGTGGGCCATCATGTGCGGGGACTGCACCACGCTGGGAGTTCGCGAATGGAACACACAACTAAAAATATTCTTACAATTACGAAATCAGAACAAAAACGCCATTTTTCCGTGCAAATCTGCGTCAAATACTAAACTAAAACAAACAACCAACTCCTCTTACCGGATAAATCGAAGATATCACATTTAACATTTAATAAATAACACAATTATTGTAGAAAAAATAGATTGCAAAAATATTGTATCGAAAATCTCAAATGACATATGCTAAAATTGACAGACTTTCAGGTTTTGGAATGCTCCGTCAAAAAATAGAAACGGCCAGTTCTAAACCATAGACGCGAAAAAAGTTCAACTCGAAAAGAGGTTAGTTTCGCAACCGTCAAAATTTTAGCGCGCTTTTTCTCAAGATGGCGTCGCGGCACGTGGAGATTTAAAAAGCGTGGCAGTAGTCTGGTGAGATTATTTCCCGCGTTACTTTATTTCTAGACGTTACATTTCGCGCTGATTATTTTTAGCCACGAATTTCTATCGGAAAGGGGACGACCGGTCGTTCACTAGATATTGTCGCGTGGATATATTGATGCTAAATGTTTTCTGGCAGCTAGCAATAAGTACATATTTTAACGATGAATGTACAGCGGTACTAATTGTTCGGTATGTACTCGGCATTTAGACGTAGAATAATCCCAAACCACAATAGCAGGTCAAAGGCCTCATCTCATACAGAGAATTCAAGAGCTTTGATCGTGCTTGCTCAAGGTGTATCCGCGCTTCCAGACTCATCAAAGTACAAGTTTCCTTACAAAGTTTTTCCTCCAGTTGTCAGTGATGACCGAGATAAAAATATGAATTGAAAAAGTCTTGTCGCTCATAGCTTTGTCTTTACTGTAAAGCCCAGAAAAAGCTCTGAGTCAATTGACAATAAACTAAAATTTAACAGTCTTATGGTTCACATCTGGATAACCGCGTCCAAATCCACGCAGAATCTTGCACTCAATTTTTAACGATATTTGTATTGCGTTTAAGTGAAAATTACTAATGCGCCGTTCAGCAGCTGTCTACGACAGTCTTCATGAGTATTATCACCTGTCTATGGAAAAGTTTAGTGTTAAATCATCTCGGATCAAGGTCAGGAGAGAGCATGTCAGTGAGTCAGTTTGGACAAGGTCTAACCGGTTTGACTGTCTTTATACATCAAGTGTGAAAAAATTGCTATAATTCGTCTGTCTGATAACGAAACAAACATTGGAATAATGTGAAGCGGCACTGGAATACACTAGGACAAAAATAACTATTCCAGAAGACAATCGAATCCAGTGACAGGATTTTTCGTCAACTATCCGAACCAGCGCATTACAAAACATCGAGAAAGTTCTAGACTCTTCTAGCCAGCGATTGCAGTGTCATTACTTGTGAATTAGCGGCTTCTGAATGTTTAGAATAAAAGACATTCAGAGAAGCAAACGGGAAGTAATTAATGGCCAAGTGAATTTCATTTTTTCTATTCATCAGGGACAAGTACGACTCGGTGACCGGCCGTCCAGACATCAGAATGAACGGTCACCCTTAAAATGTTTTAAATCTTCTAGAATACGATGGAAGCAATTGTTTGAGAATAGGAAGCAAATGGAAGCAATAGGGAACCAATTGTTGGGCACAAAGTCAACGTTAAATACGCCTAGTGACCGTTCATCCTGACGGTGACAGATTTTCTGGCTTATGACTATCCGTATCAACTGCTAATACCTACGAATGACAGGACCACCGGATTTACGTGCTTTCTGAGACACAGGATGCCATTGATGTCTTAGAGAAATTAAAGTATTAATTTGAAAAAGCCACATTGGTTCATGGTTTCAACCCTCAACCTCATTTAAGGGGTAAGCCGGAGTTGCGGAATAGTTGTCATAGTTACCGCCGCCCCGGAACATAAAGGACAACCGAAGGAACATGGGTGGGTTTTAGTCAGTAGAACTCTGACACTGCGGCGGGAGAAGTCATTTGATGATTCCCCATCCACAAAAAAACTGTATATGGCAACATTAGCCGCATAAAATTACGCAGATACATAATTTAAGTATATTTATAGTTGGCAAAAGTAATTATCGGGTTCGCAAATCGTACATTCCTTGTGCCAAATCATTGAACTTCAATACACTATATTTATCGGGAGGATGACACGTACAGAATGTCATCGTGCTAGACTGGCGCGGCATGTCATAACTTTCGACTGAATTTATTTAGTCCGTTTTTTAATCCTAGTTAGGAATTAGACATTCCAAGGATTGCATGTTTTTTCCTTTCATTAAATAGTAAAGTGCCTCAACCGTTATGGACCAAAAGATCGAACAAACTATACTAAACAGAAGAGTTTGTTTGTTTGGTTGGTTGAACACGCTTATCTCAGGATCTATAAGGTCCGAATTGATACAATATTTTTATGTAGGATAGCCCATTTATCTATGCAACATCACGCTACCTATAGTGGGGGCGTTATAAGCCAAAAGCAATATTTTTTGCATTAAAGCATGAGACTTGGTGCACTTGTTAGTTAGGTAGGTTAGAGTGAAAATCGCCCGGGAGGCAATCGGAGGCACCTCTCTGGGGGGGAGGGGGAGGGGTTGAAGTTCTCTTCTACCGCGCGCTCTGTTTGTCGTCATAACTCCTAATTTATCGTTACTATAGCAAGTGGGGTATCATTTTCGGATAAATTAAACATGGCCAATCGTTTTCTGAAATAAAAAATACATGTCTACATACAAAAAACGTAAATTATGCCCTAAAATGTGAAAATTTCAACCCTAACAAAAAACATTAAATGGCCATAATTTTTCAAATCGTGGCTATATCGACTTTAAAAAAATATGATTAAAAAGCTGTATGCGTATAGATTCTGAAAATATAATATATGTCCATAGTGTATATAGAAAATCGTTAGAAAAAAAAATGAAAACAGCTTGGCGGAGCAGCCAAAATTCATTGTAAAATAAGGACAACAAAATCGATTTTTACAAATTGACCAATCTTTTTACTAGTAAATATAGAGATTTGATCAAATTAAAAAGAAAATGAATTTAAATGTTTTTTTTGTTAAAAATCTATCTTTTTTACCCTTAGTACAAGTATAAAAAAATGACATTAGTCATATTTGATCTTATAGCTGAGCGGGCTCTATTGACTAGTTAAAGTTTTAAGTGAATTAAACTTCTGTAATAAAAGTAACAACATATAACTATGCTAAAAGTACTTACTTATAAAATAATGTAAAAGGTGACTGCACCAATGATAAACACTTTAAGAGTTAGCACCAATAGCAGCACGCAAAGGGTTGTTCGACATTTCAGACCGCCGCCGCCGCACTTCTTATTACATCTGCAGCAGCACTGGACCATTTCTATATAGGTTGAAAACCACTGGCAAGTCTGTCCATGTAGGCTGACAGTTGTCACTGACCTTACTCCGTCCCCAATCAGGTGGATTTCCAGACATCTGATCCCATACAGGAACAGTTTTGGAATACTTCTCAAGAAATGTTGGTGCAGGGCAGCTTTTGTAAGACACCATTTTCTAGGTAACGAATATCTTTAATAAACAGATATTTTAGGTTTCATTTACTTAACAAAATGTGCAAGACTAGAAATAAACACTTCTATCTTATAAACTTTTCAGTAATATCCTGTGACAACTCATGCCATCTGATCTCAACTTCAACTTCAACTTTTATATTTATGGCAATCCACCGAATTTTCGGTGATTTCTGCCAATGTCCAGTTTGAAAATAATATTTCAGTTTAAATGACAATTGTTCGGTTATTAAATTATAGTATGGAGATCATACACGTGTTCTTATAACCAAGAACACGAGATGACTCCATCTGATCTCAAACTTAGCAGATCTTTACTATGACAGACTATAAGTAATTGGTATTCATACTTATATAATTATAAATACGTATATATTATAGATAAATTACAATCAGACACAGGACAAACAATGCTCATCACGCAAAGTTTGTTCTGGTTGGCATCGTAGCCACGACCTCCGACTTAGCAGTCAGGGTCACTAGCCACTAGACTAACTGGCCCGCGAATAATAGTGAAAGCCTCGCTAATCCGTCCCTCATATGCTGCCAGAAACCCTTTTCCCCTTCACAGTTAAAAAACAAGATACATTGTGCCACCCTGGAAAAGCGTAATACAGAGGCAAGACTAGCTTTAAGTGGTCATGTAAAAAGAAATTTTTATAACGGCGGATACCAGTGGCGAACAACAAGATGATAGGACTAACGCAGTAGTCAGAGTTGTGCTAAAGTAATGATACGTACACGTACTGTCGATACTGACGTCTCGTTAGCAGTCGTTTTGGTATAGACGAGTGCCTGAGCTAGAGGAGCTGTGGGTAATGTAGGCACTGGAAAACCCCACCAGTACCTTCCTTGCTGTGCCAATGTGTGTGTGTGTGTGAGGTATCAAGTACTCTCCATTAAAAATACTTAGAATTATTTTCTTTCATCCGCTATATACTTCCTAGGACCTAATCCGCTATATAGTTCCTAGTGTGATGGTCCTGTAAAAAAGCTGTGACAGTGACTTATTTGAACGGTGGAGAAAAAAAGCGCAACGGAGACATGGAATGCTTTTCCAACTGTCGCAAAAGAGTTTCTGGCAGCATACGAGAAAAGGATTAGCGAGGCTTTTGCTATTATTGAAAAGCTGCCCTGCATCTCTTTTTGAGATCATTTTTCACCGAATCCACCTGATCCATCTAAAAAGGGATAGAGTAAGGTCGGTGATATTACTATTAACATACATGGAGAGACTTGCCAGTACAGTGGTTTTCGACGTCTGTGTGGATATGATCCGGTGCAGGTGTAAAAAGAAGTGCGGCGGTCTGAGGTGTCTATTCTATCTCAGACACCTTTCTCTGTTTAAGATTGTACTTTACCCAGGGTAAACAATGTACCCATGATGTTAAGATAAATAAATAAAGATAAAGATGCTCTCAGCGGGAACTTAAGAGATTGGAATTGTGCGACTGCGGACGGCAAAATATTAAATAAACAATATAGGGGCAGTGGTTGTCATTCGTGGAACTTTGACAGTCGTTACGGGCAGCCAAACTAGAAAGTCTGACCAGCCTAACCAAGAGGCATCGTGTCGCCCAGTTACTGGGTTGTGAAGGTCTGATAGGCAGTCGCTTAACGTAAAACACTGGTATCCAGCTGAATCCGGTATGGCTGAGAGCCGACCCCAATATAATCCAGAAAAGGCTAGGGAGATGATGAGATAGGGGCAGTGACTCGAATGCTAGCACTGCACCAAATTATCAGCACTCTGAACAAACAGATATAAGCTATTATTTTGGCCTATAACTCATAAAAACTTACAATTAAGATATTTTGGAACTCTATTTCTGGCAATACCATACTATCCGACGTAAAAAATGGCGACATTTAAGAAAACAATTCTTTGCGTCCTGCTATTAGGGCTAACTCTTAAAGTGTTAATCAATGGTGCAGTGAAATGAAATGAAATTGTTTATTATGCAAGTAGGATATTAAATCACTTTTACATGTCATTTTTTTAAACTAGATGGAGTCACCTTTTATATTATTTTATAAATACTTTTAGCATAGTTATATGTTGTCACTTTAATTACAGACGTTTGATTCACTTTAACTAGTCAACAGAGCCCGCTCAGCTATAAGATAAAATATGACTAATGTCATTTTTTATACTTGTACTAAGGGTAAAAATGATAGATATTTAACAAAAGAAAACATTTAAATTCATTATCTATATAATTTGATCAAATCTCTATATTTACTAGTAAAAAGATTGGTCAATTTGTAAAAATTGATTTTGTTGTCCTTATTTTACAATGAATTTTGGCTGCTCCGCCAAGCTGTTTTCATTTTTTTTCTAACGATTTTTCTATATATACTATAGACATATATTATATTTTCAGAATCTATGCGCATATAGCTTTTTAACCATATTTTTTTATAGTCGATATAGCCACGATTTGAAAAATTATGGCCAATTAATGTTTTTTGTTACGGTTGAAATTTTCACATTTTAGGGCATAATTCACTTTTTTTGTATGTAGACATGTATTTTTTATTTCAGAAAACGATTGGCCATCTTTAATTTATCCGAAAATAATACCCCACTTGCCCTAGTAACGATAAATTAGGAGTTATGACGACAAACAGAGCGCGCGGCAGAAGAGAACTTCAACCCCTCCCCCTCCCCCCCAGAGGGGTGCCTCCGATTGCCTCCCGGGCGATTTTCACTCTAACCCACCTAACTAACAAGTGTACCAAGTCTCATGCTTTAATGCAAAAAATATTGCTCCCCATACATTAATGGCTTATAACGCCCCCACTACTACGGCCTGCGGGAGAGAACAGTAATCATAAACGCGGAACTGAGGGGGACAGCTAGTAACTGGAAAAACTAGTCGGAATATATATTTGTCATAAAATATGCATATATAATAGGATATATATATTATAATATATATTATAAGATATATATATATATATATAATAGGAGAAAAACCGACAGAACTTATATTTCTAGCTGCTTTGTTGGTTTTACAATATCAACAATAGTTTCAGCTGTGCGTCGATCACCGCCAAAAGCCTCTTCATTACAATTTTTAATATTTTGTACTCCAAAGAAAAATTTAAATTTAACCTTCCGACGACCAAGCGACAGCTGGCTGTCGTGCTCCTATTGTCTTTCTATTGTGTCTCGAACGTGTGTTCGAAGGTATAACTGAAGTTGCTGCCACCAAAAGCTTTAAATTTGATCAAAGTAGGGTAGCCAATCAATAGATCATACTTTTTATGAACTGGCAACACGTGATTTGCCCCTTCTCTATATTTTTTACATGGCAACAGCGAGCCGTGGCTTCATTTACTTCAGAACCTACCTATTTATTGATTTTAAAGCTATTAAAAATCTCATTGAAAGTTTATTGAGTTTTCAGGGCTAGTAATTGAAGGAAATGTTCTGAAAAGACTGTCTTGGTGCGATCAGTGTCCACTTTTCAGGTAATTCTGAACCATGATTTGTTATCATATTGTGATAGTCAATATCCGAATAAATAGAAAAGTTGGCGGTTAGTGAACTACTTAAGGGATTTAGTGGTCGTTTAATTTGTATGAGCTTTTAAGTTTTTTTTGCAATTTCCGACTGTTTTACCAATTCCACCTGAGTTGGTCTCGTTAAAAATTTTGAATTTTCTTGCAAACTAATATTTTTTGGAAATCTGTAGATGGGGATTTGAATCAAGAAATAAGTTATTATCCTAAGACTATTTTCATATGCAACGGTTAAAGTAGTTCCCCTAATCACCCCGCTGAAAATTTCAACCTTGCATACATGACAACGATATCCCTTAACCTTTCGACGAGCAAGTGACAGCTGGCTGTCGCGCTGCTGTTGTCTTTCTATTGTGTCTCGAATCACGTGTATTCGAAGGTTTAAATTAGAATCTGATCCATATTTCTCTCAAAACCGTTCGTTACCAGAAAAGTAGAAGCCAGTACAGGTGTTCCCGGCAGTTCATTGGCATTTCTATTGAGGTCATGTATTTGTGTGCGTACGCCTACACGCGCCGCGTATGTGTGCGTTTAAATGGACTATCTCCTCGTGCTCATGACTTCCTGGTACTCTGAATGTTTGGGGGGTAAGCAGAGGTGCTGGATATATGTCTCTCTCTATTGTATTACTCTTACAATATATTTTTATCAGTTAAAATAGTATTTTGGGATAACTCACACATTCATCTGATCCCAAACTATGCAGAGCACTATGGTAAACCAGACAACTGATACACATAATTTTATAAATGCATACATATTATCAATATCAATAACGCTACAACCAGGCATAGAGCTAACGATCATGCTGATCACAGTCAAGGAATCACAAACCCTCGACCTTTCGTAGTAGTCCCGTGGTCAACAAACCCGTGGTTACGGTCGAAATTAAGGCGTATTTAGTTTTATCTATTTTTACCTACCTATAAAGATGTCCACCAGATGTGTGTGGTGTGATGTGTGATGTATTTTATTTATTTTATAAAGATGTCCAAGATGTTATGGCATTGTATGGCCAGTGTGTTCCATACCTAAGAAGTAATGTGACTTGTTCAATTTATATCGACTTTCTAAATTTTTCGGTTAAAGGTCACTGATAATAAATGTAAGGAAACCAGACCCTTCACTACATGGTATAAAACAAAGCCGCTTTCCGCTGTATATCTGTCTGTCCCTACGTTACCTAAAAAACCAACGTAACGGATTTTGATGCGGTTTTTTAAATAGTGTGATTGTGATTCAAGAAAAAGGTTCATATGTCTAATCCAAGCATAACAATGTGGTGTAGGATTTTTTAAAGATTTGAATACCCGTGCGAAGCTAAGACTAGTGTGTCAAAAATATTTCTTTAGCATTCTCTCCAATCATCGACTATCTCTAGAAGCCAAATCATCGGATAGGTTATTGAAATTCGCAAAATAATGAGTACTTTAAACACACAAAAACCCAGTTCCGTACCTTGAAAGAAAACAATCAATTTACCGAAACGCATGAGGGAAACATGGCGCTATTCAGTTGTTATTTGTAATCATCGATGCACGCACGACAAATATGTCCTTGACGTCCAAATCATGTAACGGTCGTATAATCTAGATGACTGGAAGGTCGCTAATAACCGTTTTGATGTTCCACCCGTAGCGAACCAGCTTTTCAAGGCCAGTCAGGATTTAGACCGGGTCTCGGGACCCAGATTTTGTCTCAAGACAGACCAGAAAATGTAATGCTCACTTATGGCCGAATACTAATAAAAGTTACTTAGTTTAAGGCGCTTTTAAATCTGTTGCTACCTTTGTCATCCTAAAAACATTGACGATTTTGAACTTGCCAAGATGGAATAAAATAGAGGTATAACGGTTTGGAGACATACGACTGATAAAGATTATGTCCCACAATTCGAATACTACCAATACAAGTAAAAATCGCGAATTAAGGCATTTCGAATATACAGGTTAAACATCGTGGATGTTAAAAACCAATAAGGTGACACAAGTAAACGATGAAATTACCAAATATAACTAAAGAATTTGATAATCACACTGATAAAGGAATAAGAACAATAAAGATTTAAAGATATGTCGAAACCTAACATATAAAAAAATACGATTTTCCGAAATCAGTAACAATAAGAAAATGCGAAATAAACGCAGTTTTGTAAGGTACTTAATTTTCTTTCGCACGCAGACGCAAAAATACGTGACCACTTTCAGTCGAAAGTATTTAACACGACTCAAAAAATCCTTTCTTTGGTGAAACTAAATGAACACCCTAAAAGAAGACACACAATCTAAAAAAATACAACAGTATTGAAAAAAAATCAAAGAGACCAAAAACTGTTGTCGAAGCTTAAAAGGACATAAAAATCTAAAACTAACACACACTAATTTAAAGTAAAAAAAAATAGTCAAAACCAAAACTAAAAACGTGCAGAAAAGAGCCAATATAAATGAGGTGCAATATGGCTGCCACGATGTCGACGGTGAAGTAATAAATGATATATCTGTTTATTATGACTTAGGAGATGCCTATGACCAATACAAAGAGGTGTTTTTTGAAAAAAGATCCGTATTTTACTGTTACACTTGAAAAGCTAATATCAGGATAGTCTTAAACTTTAGTAAAATACTTATTACAGATTTTCATTGGTTAGAATCCAAGCCTGTAACACTACTATATCTCAAAGTCAAAACTATACAGGCATTTTTGATTTATTATGGAGTCGTTTAGACAGAAAGTTTAAAGTAAAACGGACAAAAATATCATAATAATAAGTAATTTTTTTTTCAATAACTAGTCTCCATCGTAACAGCCACGAGAAATTATAAAGCTAAATGACTACTTACCCCTTTAATGTCTTCATAGTCCTTGGAATCCAAGACTCTTCTCCTAGCGGATGGGGTTTCAGGACTCAGATCATCAGTCGGCTCACTGAGCGTACTCTCCGTACTTGTCTCCATTGACTTTACATCTTCTAGCAGTTCTTTCCCTTCTTCATTCTTTTCTGTCCTCTTCTTTAAGTAATTCTCATGTTCAAACGTCTTGTTCTCAAACCCAGTGCCGCTAGGTGATTCTATGTCATTATCAAGAAGTATTCTTTCATCTTCTGAATCTATGTACTTCAAACTGGCTCGTGCTTTCCTAGGTTCGGCTTTAATATCATTTTTAGGAGCTTCTTCAGATATTGTATGATTTAATTCTATTTGTTTTTTGGGCGTCGTCCCTGACGACACCGGCTGCGAAATCTGTATGTACGAAGCGAAGTTAGAAGTGTGTTTCGGTGCTTTCGTCTGTTTTTCTATATCACTTTTGATATCTTTAATTTTAAGTCCGTCAGGGTTATGTTTCTTATAATCCAAATCGCCGTTTTCTACATGGATGACGGTGGATTTTTCTAGAATCTTCCCGATTGGATTGTTTGGGTCTAGCTGGCTTTTAATGCTCGCTAGTCGATCGGAAGGCAGTTTAGCGGTAAGAGAAGTAGACATGGTACTATTTCTATCGTGTATTGGTTTGGCTAGACTGACTGGCTCGGATATAGTCTTACTTAGTGATAGGTCTGAGTTGGAGTTGGATCGCGAGCTGGAGGAGCCCGCCTCCCACCGCAAGCCGTTCTTTTCGTACGGCAGGTGCACCGGCACCGGTTTCTCGTCTTTCGGGACGAGTTTCGTGTACCCTACCGTACCGTTCTCGCAATCTTTGAGCTGGTTGAGATACTGTTCGGTGTACCGCGACTCATTCGCTGGTAGCTTCGTTACGGTCATTTTTGGGTCGAATCGTTTCCTTATCTCTGAGACCGAGGGTACTTCGTTTCCGTTTGTATCTTTGACACCGTTTAGCATCCCTCGCTTGTATCCCGACGAGTTTTCTTTATAAGATCTTCGTTCAGGTCTCTGCTTTTCAAATATTACGCTTATTTTTTGTTCTTGTGACGTAAACAATGCGACATGTGATCAGTGTGTGTTAGTTCAACATTTATTTCATGCTTTGTGTAATACCTGGTGTATCATTAATGGTACTGGCTCTAGGATCACTCGTGATTGTACTAGGATGTTATAAAATAGCAGGATGTAGCATTAATGTTACACGAGAATGGTATTACAAGCAAATTTGCATCTATGTTACTACGGTGACACGTTTTGAAAGGTTATAATTGTTTAAACGTTTTCGGCTGTTGTCGCCTTTCAATCGGTGCAAGTACTACTCATTTTGGAAGCTGTCAATTGAATGTATGGCTCTTTATTTAGTGCGATGTTAACGAACGTACACACACACTCACACGCGCACACGTTTGTGTGCCTGCGAAATTTCTCAGAAAACCAGTTGTTTGTGGTTTTGACAACTTTGAGTAAATAACAGATGATGATGTGATAATCAGAGCAGTTCTGTCGAGATGTGATTATGTGAATGATGTTCTTTATGTAACATAAAATTCAGTCACAAAGGATTTTTAAATCTTACTTCATGGATTAAAAAAAAATGTCATTTAAAAGTAATGATTTGAACAATTTACAAAGATGAATGAAAGTATATTATTTTTTGTAGACATTTATTATGTTTTCATGATATTTTATTACCTACTTCACCTGAAATGAAATTTCAAATCCAAGAAACAAAAACAGCCAATTGTGTTACTGCAAAGGCTAATAAAAACTTTTTGCATGCTGTCAAAGTGACAGTGACAGAAAACCACACAAACATATAACCTGTAGCGTGAGAGCGTGACAACATAATTATATCTATCTCTTTTTGACTTTGGTTTAAACGATTTGTGAGAAGAGGTAAGAATCTTATTAAATAGGTACCTATTATAATTTATAGGCGAATAATGCCCAAAATATTTACAAAATCGAAAAATCTACTATCACCGTTGCTTTTGCTAAATGATAGGGGTGGGTCCATACATACTTAAATAAAAATTAATCCACAATGCTTATTACCCTTAAAATACCGCTACAAATACAAAAATACTGCATCTTAGACAGTCCAGTCTTGAATGCAGTTGTACCTGACCCTGTCTTAGACCAATCTAAGAGCCATTACAGTCGACTCTAAAGTTGAATACCAGTATAAAAGAGCATTCTTTATACAAATAAATATTCATGACCGGAAATTCGTTTCGATTGATATGTCAAATAGAAGTTAACACATCACAAGGATACAGACGTTTATGGAAAATAACTTTGTAAACATACATATCTGAGAATATTGATGCCTTTGATATAAATAATATTTAGACTAGATACAATCATCTGCATAGTTTTTTCCCGTGTTAGGATCTTCCAGTCTAACCGGATTCAGCTGGATACCAGTGTTTTACGTGAAGCGACTGTCTATCAGACCTCCACAACAGTAACAGGGTTACAATACTCTTTGGTTAGACTGGTCAGACTTTCTAGCTGCCGACTACCCGTAACCTGTCAAAGATTTACAAATGACAACCGAGACCAACGGATTACGTGGTTTCAGGACCACGGGGTGACAGGGACCCAAAATAAACTGAGGAAGTAAAAATTTACATTGATACTTGCCCAATGTAACCAAGGGGCATCCTGTCACCCAGAAACTGGGTTGTGCAGGATTGGTACGCAGCCGAGTTTTGTAAAACACTGGTATTCTTTCAGCTGTTCTGGTTAGACTGGAAGCCGACTCAAAGTTAAAGGAAGGAGGAAATACTAGAGGACATGATGTTTTTATGATTTCCCAATCATCAAATGACTGATGGAGAAATATGTCAATAGAGAATAGAGAAATAATTATGTCAGACTAGAAATGATTAATAAAAAGTTGTAATTAATTGTCACTCCTTCACGCTACAGAGATGTGGTAGTGTGTGTATAGTGTAGTTGTATTTCCATGTATGTGTGTAGCCGATTTTATTTCATTTTGGACGCTTTTTGTGAGAGCATTTTTTATTGAATTTATTTTTGGCAGGAAAGGTATTAAGACCTTTGAAATTTTATTACCATTTTATTTCAATTTTTATACAATTTTATTAATACTTTTTATTACAAAATGTAGGATTCCTTTTTTAATTTTTCATATTTAAATAGGTCATCATGATGCAGCAAATGATGTAGGGTTTTTTTTTAGTATAATCAAATAATTGTACTTGTAACCTTGTTGCATATAGGAATATGATTAAAGAATGCGTGACTTGCTCTTAAACATTTTAGGTTAAGGACAAAACTAATCTTAGAACCATGTATTTGAGAAAATTATTTAAAATACAACTCATGTCGAGAATTCGCATTATTAGACGTTCCTAAATCGCGGACAATATAATATTTTATTTTAGAAAGACATTAGATAAATGTGTTTTGTAAAAATATAAATTTTGTTCTCATTTTTTCATGTGTGTTACGAATGGATTTGATTTTCTGTGTTTTATTTTTATGCTTTTAAACTTATTACTTACTTCACATCTGAATTAATCATCAAAATATTGCTAAAAGAGAATAAAAATTCGTAAAATGAGTTTAAGTGTACAAATTTCGCAGACACTCAAAATAAAGTAGATACTTATAAATAGAATAGAAAATATATTACATTGATAGGAAAAAAAGTGATAATTACCTCTGATATCGTAGCGGCGGAGTTTCTCGCTTTTCTCGCGAGCCGAGACGGGTCTGCGGCGGGCGGTCTTCCGATATCATTAGAAATTGACTTTGACCTTGAAATCTCCCCACAGTTTTGGTTCTGTTGTTGTTGTTGTTGTTGAATCCTCTGCGTCAACGGTATGTAATTCGCTGGTGAATATTTGTTATACCATTCCGCGTGAGACATTGCCAGATCTGCTGACGTCAGAACAGGTCTTCTAGCTCTCTGTACGGGATCGCTAGCCGTCTTGCTGCTTTCGCTTCTCGTGGTCGAGATGTCTCTGGACCGAGATTCACTTCTCTCGGACCTGTACCTGCTAGAGATCCCGCTGTCCGAGTCAGCGATACTCGGAGCTCTGGAAGTCCTTGTTCTTTCGGTAAGAGTCTTCCGTTCTCGGTTGCCATCGATATCTGAAAACCTAGACCGGTATTCTGACTTCTCGTAGCTTCGAAGCGTGCCATAGTTTTCGCTTGTTGACCTGTAGTAAGGTTTCTCGACCGTGGAAGAGGTCAGAGTGGACCTGTACGACCCTGAGAGGCTCGAGGAGGTCGTGCTGTACCGTGAGGGGGACACGACCGGCATCGTGGCGGTTATTGCTTTCTCTTTCTCGCTAATGTCTGTGACACATATCCTTAATGTCTACTTAAAGTCTATCCTAGTCTAGTTTTACTTTAATTCTGGACGGTGGTCGTTTTCTTTGCATGGTTTCTCGTGCGCTTAGCTGGATAATTGTTTGGGTTTGTTTTCTGTAACAAAAGAGGCGTTTGTTAAGTCAAACTTTAGTTGAAACGGTTAGAAGAGCGAAGCTTTATTATTACACCTACAAATACATAACACTATCACTAACTCTTCACACAGTAGTCCTGACCAATAAAGTCTTTGTCCATTCGTCCACAAACACATCATTTGTTGGATCAAGACATCATCTACATAAAAATAAGTCGGGTTTTCCTTCCTGACGCTATAACTCCAGAACGCACGAACCGATTTCCACGGTTTTGCATTCGTTGGAAAGGTCTCGGGCTCCGTGAGGTTTATAGCAAAGAAAATTCAGGAAAAATCCACGCGGACGAAGTCGCGGGCTAGTTTGTACATAGAAAACAAAGGTAGTCGATGGAAGATCGACATCCACCCGGGCGAAAGTAATCGGCAATAAAAATCATTATTTCAGTCTATTTTAGGTCATTATAGTATAAAAACAGGTCAGACTCCATATTTCAATGGCAAGCAAATCCGTGAACTACAATAGAGCTAGCTTGCCAAGAAATAACCATTAAAGTATTGCCTTGAACATTTGCGGTTAATAATAAAATACACAGAATTTTGCATTGTATGGCTGAGAAAACCCAGTAACTGGGCTGTGGAGGTCATAGGGAAGTGGAATATTTGAGACAAAGCTACGCAGCGTGAATAATTATGTTAGTTCATGCTTATATGGAAGTTTATGGATTGGGTACAATAGGGACGTTGACAGCATCAAAAGAATGACATTCTGTTTAGTCCGTCTGTTAGACAGTCCAAAAATACTGGACACATATTTTTTGCTCGATCAAATTAATAACAAATTACAAAGATAAAGAGCATCAAAGTTCCGGAGAGGGGGCTTGTGACTTCACTTGTCAGTAAAAATCATACAAAGGCGTGACGTTTCACGAAACTTCAACGCACTTTGTCGTCCATTTTCTGTTTACGAGAAAAAAGAAAAAATACGTGTCCCAAATTTTTTGATTATCTAACCGACGGACTAATTACTTTTTTTTGTCGTCTCGCCTATTTTAATAATACTAGCTTTTGCCCGCGATTTCGTCCGCGTGAAATAATAGTTCCCGTTCCCGAGGGATATCCGGGATGAAAAGTATCCTATGTCCTTTCTCGGGTCCCAGACTATATCTGTACCAAATTTCATTCAAATCGGTTTAGTGGTTTAGGTGTGAAGAAGAGACAGACAGACAGACAGACAGACAGAGTTACTTTCGCATTTATAATATTAGTACGGATTAAAATCCTGCTAATCTATAATGGTAAACTGACTGACTAAATTACTAACTGTTGATATAACGCACAGCGTTCCGCTGCTCCTAGAGACATGAAACTTGCAGGGTGTGTTCTTTGTGAAGAGTAAGTGTATCCACTGAGAAAGGATTTTTGGAATTTCCACCCCTGAAGTTTGGACATTCACGCAGACGAAAGCTACTTTTACATTACTATAAGAAATGATGTTATAAGTAAAAAAGTGTAGATAGGTTACAAAACTAAATTCTATCTTCAAAAACAGCACACTAACGCACACATATATTACACGTCAGAGTAGGATGACATGATTGAAGTAGTGCGAGTGAAAAAGAGATAAACGTCAAATGTCAACGCGATACTCAGTATCATGTTTGTCAATTGGCAAACTTTTAGGCCCGTATTAATAGACGTCACTCAATTCTGAGACGCTCTCAAGTTTATTGCTGTCCTTATTTTTTCCCTTTAGAATGACAAGGACAGCAAGTGACCAGAGAGCGTCTCGGAGTTGAGTGACGTCTATTAATACGGGCCTAAATGTGCCACTTTTTGACTGCATATAACCTATCTACACTTTTTTACCTACAACATCATTGACTATAAGTAAATTACACCCAGACACAGAACAAACCATCATGCTTATCACATAAAGTTTGTCCTGGGTGGGAATCGAACTCACGACCACCGGTGTAGCAGTCAGGGTCACTGACCACTAGACCAACATGGCCCTGAAATTACGTACTGCATTTTTTTCAGCCTACGTGTTTTTATCGGTAACCATAGCAACCAAGTAGATACCAATCCATACTAATATTATAAATGGGAAAGTGTGTATGTCTGTCTGTATGTTTGTCTTTCTTTCACGGCAAAACGACGCGACGAATTGAAGTGATTTTTTAAGTGGAGATAGTTGAAGGGATGGAGAGGAACATAGGCTACTTTTCGTCTCTTTCTAACGCGAGCGAAGCCGCGGGCAAAAGCTAGTATCCATACTAATATTATAAATGGGAAAGTGTGTCTGTCTGTCTGTCTGTCTGTCTGTCTGTCTGTCTGTCTGTCTGTTTGTCTTTCTTTCACGGCAAAACGGAGCGACGGATTGACGTGATTTTTTAAATGGAGATAGTTGAAGGGATGGAGAGTAACATAGGCTACTTTTTGTCTCTAAAATTGCGAGAAAGATAGAGTAAAACAACAATTCCATTTTCCCATATAAAAGTTGTCCATGTTCTGTTGGATGTCGTTGTCATAGTAACCGGCAAATCAAGTGTCAAAACAGTTACAACCATAGAGGTTACAACCCGTACCTGACACAAATAAGTAATGTTTAATTGTTTTCAAAATACGAATGGAATCATTTTCATAAATCCAAATCATGCAAATAAAAGCCATTTAATACGGTTTGAAATAACAAAAAGGCGTGTAATATGCTGTAAAAAATAATACTGTAACAGCTTTTCTTATTTAAAACGTACAAAAATAATATTAAGATAAAAAAAATATCTAGATTTAAAATATTTACTAGCCTTCGCCCGCGGCTATTTTAACCCTTTAGGGCTATTTTTTATATTCTTCACAAAGAATAAACCCCTTCAAGTTTAATGTATTTAGTTGGTTATTGTTATATATTAACAAACACGTTGATATCAGGCAGTGAGTTTACTATTATATACATACTAGATGACCCGGTGAACTTCGTATCACTTACCTATTAATGTAAACAAAATTTATTTAAACCATATCACCTTTATTCATAAAATATTTGTATCGATTTCCCAACACATTATCACAATCTAGATTCACGTGTATATGAGTGGCCTAATAGTTGTTTAGTAATCTGGCAATACTGTCATTGTCGCTGTCACCTAACTTTTGAAGAAAAGATCGTTGAAAGGAAATGTTATGAAATGGGCTTTTAGTTTTAAAAAAAAGTCCAGGATGGCCATACATAAACAAAAAAAAATATTAAAAGCACCATTATTTAATCAATACATCAATACGTATAATAAAATCATTATATAATAAAATCAATCCATACTACTTAATATTATAAATGGGAAAGTGTGTCTGTCTGTCTGTCTGTATGTTTGTCTTTCTTTCACGGCAAAACGGAGCGACGAATTGACGTGATTTTTTAAGTGGAGATAGTTGAAGGGATGGAGAGTAACATAGGCTACTTTTTGTCTCTTTCTAACGCGAGCGAAGCCGCGGGCAAAAGCTAGTTTTATCATAATCTTAAAATAAAGTTAAATGATAGATTGTAAGTACGAACACGTTTAATCGATTAAGATAAAAACATTGGTATTTCCGTTTATATGCTAACACTAACTTTTGCCTGTGACTTCGATTGTCAATGCTTGTCTATCATATTACTAGTAAAATGCAATATTTACCTCTCAATGATATTATACTCGTAAAGAAAAAGGCAGAAGATAAAATTTTAGTTAAGTCCTATCAAATTAACACACTCCATAGACAATTTAGACGAGATTAAAAACTTTGCGACTAAATATACGCCAATTTTCTTCAGGCGCTGTCTAATTTGACAGGACTAAACGAATACGTATCTTTTGTCCTTTTCATTAAGAAATGGAAAGAGAAAGATGCATTTAACTTAAATTTAATTAAGTTGCGAACAAGAGAATCGGCACCTATATGTCATGCAAAAACAGCACACTAACGCACACATACAATAGACGTCAAAGTAGGATGACATGATTCAAGTATTGCGAGTGGAAAAGAGACAGATAATATGCGACAGTTAGAATTTGGTGAAATAACTACATTTTTTAAAGTGCTACGTGCTGACTGCCAATAACATAATTAATTAATATACTTTATTGCACATAACTGTTTAACAGAGAACTTAACTGTAATTTGTTTACAAAGGTGGACTTATCTCTAGAAGAGATCTCTTCCAGTCAACATAGGGCATTGCGATAGACTGTACTTGAAACGGGCCAACATAGTGCAAGAGAGTGTTTAAATAATAACAACGACTAAAAATATATATTTATGAATGCAAATACATAAATTAATAAATACTGAAAACATAAACTAATAAACTAAAATATAAAATAAATACATAAATATAATATATATACCTAACCTTATAGTGATGTAGTGAATCTATGATGATGATGCGTCAGATACTTGGGATAGTAGATAACTTCTCAATCTGTTTTTAAAAGAGTTAATCGATGGGCTTTCTTGAATTGCTTTCGGGAGCCGATTCCATAATTGAGAGGCACGCACGGTAAAGGAGTGGAAATAGAAATTTGTTTTGCTACTAGGCACCTCCAGCATCGTTGTGATACAGGGGCGCCTAGAGCGAGTAGGAGGTGGGAGCAGTTGGAACCTGGATCGTAAGTAAGGAGGGGAATTGGGATCATGTAGGATGTTGTAGAGGAAGGTGAGGATATGCATATCACGGCGAAAACGGATAGGGAGCCATTTAAGTTGAGCACGATATTCGGAAATGCGAATGACATATCATAGACTATGATTATTTTTATTGTATTGAGTTTGAGTACTATAGTTTCAGATGTTAATGGTAACTGTTACCTTAGGTTTTGATACAAATAAAAATATGAGGATGAACGACTAAATAAGGGTTTAAAATTATATCCTCTTAAACCTTTAAGGTAATAACGTCATATTTTCAACTAAAAGATTGATTTACCTACCACATGAAATATATCGGCCCATATATTTTGCAAATTCAACATTGCATATATTTGTAGTGATAATAAGTTTAATTCACCTTGTAAAAAATAAATAGGTAGATAATTCTCTTGGTCAGAAATCTACTTGACCGTCATAATCATAATGTTGATAAATAAGCCAGATGAGCTAGTAAGTATAACAATGAATTAACTAAAAATTGTATAGTCATAAATTTATGCTAATAATCTAAGCTCTCTGCTGCTGTCTCATAAATCTTTTACATATTCGGGAAAAAATATAAATAGATAATAAATAGATTTACCGGGTGGAAACTTTTAATGGATTTTGGAAGAAAAGTATTATTTTAAACTAGCTTCTGCCCGCGGCTTCGCTCGCGTTAGAAAGAGACAAAAAGTAGCCTATGTTACTCTCCATCCCTTCAACTATCTCCACTTAAAAAAACACGTCAATCCGTCGCTCCGTGTTGCCGTGAAAGAAAGACAAACAGACAGACAGACAGACAGACACACTTTCCCATTTATAATATTAGTATGGATTGTTAAGATACATTATTTTACTTAAAGAAAACATTCATAAGTAACTAATTATACTTTCATACTAAAACAACACGATTGTTATTATCAGTGGAAAGCTTCCTCTCTGCCCCGCTAGATGGCGTTGTTAGGTGAGAGTCGCTTTCTGAATCGCGCTATGGTTTCGTTACCGGCGGAACATGACCCACCTCGCGCCTAGTTGGAAATCACTGACACACTGACAATAGCCCGGTTGTGGGTTTTAATTTTGATCATTTATTTTTTGAGAAGATTGTTATTGTCACAAATTAACAATCTCTTAAAATCTGTCTGTTTAAATGTAACCTTAAGAGGAGGGTGCTAAAACCTATATTTGAGTAACGAATGCGAAAGACTGAGGCCTAGATATATTTATAAACTACTAGCTTTTTCCCGCGGCTTCGCTCGCGTTAGAAAGAGACAAAAAGTAGCCTATGTTACTCTCCATCCCTTCAACTATCTCCACTTAAAAAATCACGTCAAACCGTCGCTCCGTTTTGCCGTGAAAGAAAGACAAACAGACAGACAGACAGACACACTTTCCCATTTATAATATTAGTATGGATAAATATTTAGCACATACTTTGGCTTAGCTATTGTCCATCCCTATCTTACAATAGAGATGACGACAGCATTAAAAAATGGAATTCTGTTTAGTCCGTCTGATAGATCGGCCGATAATACGGGACACGTATTTTTTGCTTGATCAAATTAATAAAAAAATACAAAGATAAAGAGGAACAAAGTTCCGGAGTGGGGGCTTTTGACGTCACCGTCCTGCAAAATATGTATCTGATCGTGACGTCATGCGCAACTTTAACGCACTGTATCGTCGTCATTCTTCGTTTACGAGAAAAAAATAATACGTGTCCAAAATTTTTTGATAATCTTTCTGACGGACTAATTACTTTTTTTCGTCGTCTCGCCTATTGCAGCTTGACAGTTGTGTGACAGGAAACAAATAAATAAATATACATACATAAAATGGTAAACTGACTGATTGACTGACGGTTATAAAATACTTACTAATATTATAAATGGGAAAGTGTGTCTGACTGTCTGTCTGTCTGTCTGTATGTATGTTTGTCTTTCTTTCACGGCAAAACGGAGCGACGAATTGACGTGATTTTTTTAAGTGGAGATAGTTGAAGGGATGGAGATTAACATAGGCTACTTTTTGTCTCTTTCTAACGCGAGCGAAGCCGCGGGCAAAAGCTAGTTATTATATAAACATCTAAAGAAATAGGTAATTCTAAATTAGAGGAACAGTAAGGGCTATAACATCACGCCATCTCCCACAGGAGCGAAGCAGTAACCAGATTCGCAGAAACCGCGGAAAACAACAAATCCATACTAATATTATAAATGGGAAAGTGTGTCTGTCTGTCTGTCTGTTTGTCTTTCTTTCACGGCAAAACGGAGCGACGAATTGACGTGATTTTTTAAGTGGAGATAGTTTAAGGGATGGAGAGTAAGGGCTATTACGCACTGTCGACTAGTCGCCGGCGACTCAGTTGTCGACGACTGTAATATTGTATAGTTTAAATAGGTGTTTACGCACTAGTCACCGGTTGCCCGGGCGACTCGGCGACTCGGCGCGCAGTGGCGACGCACAGGCAATTGCCGGTCGCCGGCGACCAATAGGAGCACGGTTTCAAATGAAAGCATTCACACTGCGAGCAACTGTCGTAACGACCGGACGGCCGCGCACAATGAGTTTTGACACTGCACGAATGTACTTGGAATACTGTCACTCGGCTCGGTCTCCGGCCCTGTTTCTAATGTTTCGGCCGCCGAGGGACTGAGTCGCCGGCGACTAGTCGACAGTGCGTAATAGCCCTAACATAGGCTACTTTTTGTCTCTTTCTAAGGCTAGCCGCACACACACAATAATATTGACAATAAAGTACGTATTGTCAATAATATTGTGTGTGTGCGGCCTGTATTGCGGTATTGGATAGATAGAATCTAGATTATTGACAATCTTGTATTGACAATATTATTGTGTGTGTGCGGCTAGCCTAACGCGAGCGAAGCCGCGGGCAGAAGCTAGTTCAAAATAAACACTAAATAATAAAATAATCAATATCTTGGGACAACTCACACATGGTCATCTGATCCCAAACTAAACAGAGATTCTACTATGATATACAAACTTTATAATTTGTAAATACATTTTAATTAAAGATAAATTACACCCAAACACAGAACAAACCATGCTTATCACAAAGTTTGTCCTAGGTGGAAATCAAACCCACAACCTCCGGCTTAGCAGTCAGGGGCACTAATCACTAGACCAACCTATCAAAATAATTAGGTACTTTTGTTGTTGTTGTTGTTTGGCAACATTTAATATTATTTGGAGTAAAATAATCTTACAAAATATAAAATAATAAACAATAACATAGGTGAATGTCCCTCAATGACATAAGATAATACATCAGCTGTGCATAGTATTTCTGATAACAATTTTACACCAGATTATTTTAATAACTACATGTTTTTTATTTGTCTTCACTTTCAATATTTTATTTTCAAACACACATTACCTTACCTAACTACATAACAGACCTACATCCATACTAATATTATAAATGGGAAAGTGTGTCTGTCTGTATGTTTGTCTTTCTTTCACGGCAAAACGGAGCGACGAATTGACGTGATTTTTTAAGTGGAGATAGTTGAAGGGATGGAGAGTAACAAAGGCTACTTTTTGTCTCTTTCTAACGCGAACGAAGCCGCGGGCAAAAGCTAGTAATATAATTATATTGGTTACATGACTTGCTCGTGAACGGGAGCTGTCAGTTGAGATTGGTCATCTCATACCTGCCATGTTTTTCTTAAATTGTTTATGCAAATTAATACATTGAATTGAATTATTTTGCTCCTTACAAATACAGTATAACAAAGATTTTGTAAAACATGAAGTTTTAAAAAGAGTATCCATGGAGTTTCTCGATTGTTCTTCTCCATTGAGATCTACCTACGCTTGGAACAAGCGACTACCAACTTTTCTAACTAACTGACTGGCTTTTTAATCTTTAAGTGCCCGTATATAGTCTAAGGGCCTGTTACACCACCTAACTAACCACCAGGCAAATTAAAAATGAAACAGAATTTGTATGAATTTATCTGCCAATTATCCAATTAAGACATATTAGAAGAATTTGAAACAGGCAATAAGTGAAATAAATGCCTTGAGTTGGAGTTTGATTTCAGTTATGGCAGCCAACCAATGGGGATTAGCTATGTGTGCAGGAGATTTTGTGCAAACACATGCACAGGGGGCGTACCACAAGCCCTTATAGCAGTATTACTTTGATATTATACTTTCAGTGGGAAAGAGACGACGCTAGACAACGTGTCTAACGCTGTCACTTGCACTCTCCTGCAACAGGACTAAAACAATCTTACTTTAAACGTCATGGGACAGGGGCTGGTGCCCTCTTCTCTTCTCTCACTCTCATTATGCGGAACAACAATTCAGCATAACCAGGAATATTTCATAAGCAGGACCAATGTGGAGTCCGAATTTTCCTTGGCCAGTATTTCTTTTGCAGGTCTATTTACTTTATTATTATTTTATGTTTACTTTACAGACTGGGTCACATAACATTTTTAATTTTTTTTTCTATGCAAGATTATCTCATGTATATGGTTTTATTGCTACTAGTATATAAATAATATGTGTCACTGTTTGTAGTTAAGAACTAACATAGAATAAGAATATTATCACTTAACTAATGGATATCTGTTGTGTGGGTGTAATAAATGATAATTAAAAATGAATTAACTATCAAATAAATCTCATAAGATAGGCAAAAGTATAACTATATCTTGCATTCCACAAGTGACATGCTTATATCACTTATGTAGTAACACTTAAATATGGTATTGTTTTTTTTTTTTGTTAGGGATATCATTAAATGACTTCTCCCATCCTTTGTGTCAGACTTTTACTGACTAAAACCTACTCATGTTCCTTCGGTTGCCCTTAAGTTCCGGGGTCAAGGTAACTATTTTAACTATTCCGCAACCCAACTTTATTACAGTATTGCATTATACCCTTGACTGGCCTGTGGCTCTAATGGTTAGGGACCCTTATAGCTAAGCCATAAGTTGTGGGTTCAACTCTTTCCCAGGACAAATTTTGTGTGATGAGCATGATTGCCTGTTCGGTGTCTGGGTGTAATTTGTCAAAAAAAAAATGTATTTATAAGGTATATCAGTTGTCTGATGATCATAACACAAGTTCTGCTTAGCTTGGGATCAGATGGCTGTGTGTGAGTTGTCCCAAGATATTAGAATAGAATAAGCAATGGTTAGATTATATAAGCAGGTGTAGGCTACACCTGCCTATAGAGCAATAAAAATATTGAGTATTGAGTATATTCTATTTTAATCCGGTATTTGACACCATCATCAATTGACGTACTTTTTATGAACTGTCAAAATGTGATTCTCAAAATTCAAAATTCAAAGCATTTATTTCACTTAGACCATTTACAGGTACTTATGAATTGTCAAGAGTCGGTCGGTTAGTCAGAAAAGAAAAGTGACGCTAATTGCCTGTTCCAAAACGTAGTATTCTCCAATAGATTTTGAATGGCGATATCACCTTGTGACGTCACAAGCTAGCAACCCAATTAACTAACTATTTATTGATTTCAAAGCAATTAAAAATCCAATTTTACAGTAAATTAAAAAGAAATCCAATGATTAGGACTAATAAAAAGATAGGTTTTATAAAAATTATGTCTTAGATTTATCGGTTAATAGTGTCAAATACCGTATTGTGTAGGATATATATATATTGGAGAAGAACAAGCAAGAAACATCAAGGAGACTCTTTTCATCCAAATTTTTCATGAAACCTGGTTACCTTATTTTTGTTGTCTGTGGAACATACTTTGAACCATCTGATAATAATCTATGGAGCTAATGTTTATACAATCTACCTTTGTATATCGCAAATGACCTAGAAAATGAGGTTTATTGTCAACAGAACGTTAACAAATACTAGAATCTTGATAACAATCTTTGTAAGTATGTAGTACAATAACATTGGACAATGTTGCCACATTTATTTTACCCTTGATTTGGAATGATTTAAAATGTTGATGATTTTTGGGTCTATTGGTTGTTGATTTTTAGTTCTATCGCAGTAGAATTTAATAAAAATGCATATTTTTTTTTATATATCTTTGTGCTACTGGTAGGTAACTGGCAAGCATGCTATAAAAAGTGAAAGGTATAGCAATATTGTGTCAAAACGTCATATTTCAAAAAAGAACTCACAAGCATTCCAGTTTTACGAAATTCCTTACAAGGAGAACAATAATTTCGCAACTGGTAACTCTTATAAAAACTACAACACTGCCGTATTGTCGCAAGTACAGCACACGGTAGCCGATGCGTATTCTATTATTCAAGGTCATGCACTAAGAATTGATCCAATTAAAACCTCCACGACTTTCCGCGCATAAAAGAGTCCGCACAACAAAACAAACACATTTTAAACCAGAAATAATACTATACCTCGCCGTAAAAAATGCGTAACCTGATACCACTGCATATAAAATTGATTTAATAACTCAAGGCCACACGTTTTTAAGCATTTTAGAAGCGTAATAACAACTTTCACACGTCTTCACCGCCTCGCACTCGCAAAATCGCCAAATTTAATTCCAAAAATACATTCCAGTGTTATATTTAGCGACATATTCATGACACAGGCTATGTTCACAGAAACACAAGTTTAATCCATTTATCCACGTTACATCACGTGTTTGGTACGGCGTAACGTAAATATCGATCCTTAATAACCAGTTTTCGTGTGGAAAATACATTAGATACTCACAAAATATGTAAAAAATTCTCCGGTAACTTGGTTACAAATCACACAGTTTTAACTCCGACTGGCGTGTTTACAACATTTATTTCATTTGACACTCGCGTCGTACACTACTATCGACACTATTGTATGTTTAATTGTATTCAAATGGAGCGCATACGACGAAAAAATATATTTTCTTGTGCTCCTATGTAATTTTAGAAGGCTCCATGACTCCAATGGCCTGACGTCACTCAGATTGTTGGCAATCCTATTTTTATGCCATTTCCTACTCAAACGATAAAATGTCTTACTAACTTTATTTTTCGTGCAATTTTAATCCTTTCCACAATGCAATAAAGCATACTTTACGTTTACTTGAAGGTTTATAAACCAGTGATGGTAATTTTTAGTGTTGCCATTATAAAAATGTTTAACTTTTTTTAAAAATAAACTAACACCAGCTGATAGTTTTCAATAATGAAATGAAATGCATATTTATTTTATTTTATTTTATCAGACGTTTTAAAATATAATTATTTTTAGTTTTATCTTTGCAACAAATATTTGTCATTAAAATATAACGACGGTCTTGTTACTAGCTGTACTGCTACTCATCACTAGGTGGCGCTAGTAGTCTAATATAATTAATAATTTTACTAGATACTAGATGTCGTTGTGTGCTTAAAGTTCTAAAGTGTTGTCCATTTAATAAAGTAATGTAAAAATGAATCTACAACTTGATTTCAATCAAAGACAGAACTTTAACTTGTACCCCTTTTCATCGTGGGAGATGAGATTAAGCACACTTAAAATTGAAATGGAGAAAAAGCGTAAAAAGGTAAAATAAGATTAAAAAACCTTTACAGCGCATTTTTGTTACTTTTAGACATTGATCAATGCACAAATTAAAATGGGCCCCTATTAAAATTTGTAGGTACCTACTGCTGATAATAAAGAATGTCGTAATAGTAAGTGTTACAGAAATCTGAAAAAAAAATAGTTACAGATTTTACAAATTGTTGCTATAAGCTAATGTTCTACTTTCTGTAGAACATTAGAATAAAGATGTACCGATAAACAGAGACGTTCACGTTATGCTTTAATCTGTAGTTCTTTGTATTTTCATTAGATAACAACGCCTTTTATTTTAACGAAATTTTTTACACAATTTTTGTTTTAGAAAAAAAAATACCTTTATTTTTTATGATAGTTTAAAATATTGATTACGAATGCTTGCAACACTACAGGGCTTGAGAAATCGTAAAGATTATATTACCTATGTAGTAGGTATTTGGATACCTATAATTTTCGTTTTTTAGTAAAGATTAGCTTCAGTTAGACTGAGTTAGACTGGTGACCTCACCTTATGAACTATTTTAAAGAACAATGACCGAAAACAACACATAATATTCGTTTGATCACCAATAAACTATTAAAATTTTATATTTATTTCAATATCCCAAGATACCTACTAAACTGTTTTATTTTCATCGATGTAAGACCGTATGTGCACAGTTTTGTTAATAACTCAGAAATTACTGCACCGATTTCGATAAAACTTGCACTATTGCATAGCCTGATTTTGCACCTAAAAATCGCACTAAAGATATTTTTACGTTTCCCTTCAATTGAATGGGATATTTTAAGAAAACTAAACGCCCATGGGAAGCGTTTATCAAGAAATATTGTAACTCACAATCGGATTATTAATTCTTAATATTGCTATTAACTTTATAATGCAAACTATTAGGTATAAGGAATATATTTTTTGTGTAAAAGCTTAAAACACTGTATAAATTGGAAGCTGTTTTATGGCAATTGGCAATATTTAATTTTCTTTTTTATTTTGTTGAATAATGGGACTGGGTTAACAGTGCTTGCTAAAAAATACATATACCTACTGATAATATTCCATTGGAAATCGCCATGTTTAGAAATCCTATCAGTCTACTCTTGCACCACTGCAGGACAAAGGCCTCTTCTCATACAGAGAAGGCACGAGCATTGATCACCACGAGCGCTCAAAGCGGATTGGTGATTTTAGACTTACATCAATTATTATCGGTCCTAGTCGCCTCACAAATTTTCCACGTCAGCGAAGTCCTAATAAAGTTTTTTTGTATTTTTTTTTTCATATTTAATGCTAAAAATATGATCAATTTAATTACTATTTCAGACATTTTTTTTTCACTCTACTAAGTCATATAAGTATGTATCAGTATAAAATGTTGACCTTCTTTTCTAAGTGAAAGTAGTAATTTTTTAAACACTCGTTCGTAAAGTGATTTTTATTGCACTGCTTTAATTAAGTACTTAATGTTGTGTTTTACACACATGTGCATTTTGGCATTACCACACAAAAGCGTTAATGTAATACATGAGCTTTTAGAGTTTATATTGGAAATGGTAAAATGACTAACTGATTGACTGGTGATATAGCACAGTCTAAACCGCTGTTCTAGAGACATGAAACTTCTTTGTGAAGAAGAATTGGAAAGGAATTGAAAAGAAAAGAAGAATATCCAAAAAAATCCTTTCTTCCTCCGCCTCCTTCTCCTCTTCTCCTTCAGGTAAAATAGTGAATGGAAGTTCGACATTCACGCGGGGGAGGGGTAATAGAGAAATAATATAAATTGGGCCTGTTTTTGCCAATGTTATTAATGTATAAAAAGTAAAATAATAACATGCCAAAGAGGAATGGAACGCAGTATGTTAAACATTAAGAGAGTACAGAAAATAAAACACACCGAGATAAGATCTAAAACAAAAGCAATAGATGCTCTCAGCTATAGTCAAAAGCTTAAGTGGAAATGGGCTGGCCATGTAGCACGTCTTAAGGATCATAGATGGACAAAAACAGATACGATATGGAAAGGCCCATCCGGTAAGCGATGTAGAGGAAGACCACACACTAGATGGGACGATGACATTAAAAAAATAGCTGGTCCACAATGGCAAAAAATAGCTCAAGACCGAGAGAAATGGAAAACTTTGGAGGAGGCCTTTACCTGAAAGGGGTTCCAGTAACATAATTATATAGTTAAACCTAAATACTTAAAATATTTTCTTTTATTAATCATAGTTAGGTACTTATATCTGAAAAAAAAATGTTTTTAATCCTCTAATTATTTTTTGTTAAAGTATAGAGGTAGATACCGTGCTTTTTAAATTGTAAAAACTGGAAATAAAAGGCTTTTTATTTTATTTTTTATTATAATTAATGTATAAAAGAGTAAACGTTGTTGGCGATTGAAAATAGTGTCTCTGGAGATAAAGACCAACGTACACTTTAGAATAAGCAACTGACCTTAAATTTCTTTCTAAAAGACAGTCCTTTGGACAATTCTTAGGGGCTTAAGGGACTACGCACAATTAATAAGGTACATTCGCGTTTCCCTGAACGATTTTGGTCACACATATATACAGTTCTATTTCTATCAGTCGAATGATCTAGTCCCCTTTCTCATTAGAAGTAAAAGTGTCCCTAACAGGTCTAAGTGATATAAATGCTTTCTTCACTCCAGAATGTGATTCCATGTGTGTGTACTCCATGAAGGTAGACCGGTTACATAATCAGAGTCGCAGGTATTCAAAAGGAGTCCTTATAATCTTCAGGAGGATTTATGCCCTGCCAGACCTTCCGGTCGACGTGGGAATGATACTAGAGGTGTAGAAACTAAAATATATAAATCAATATCTTAGGCAACGCACGGCTATCTGCTCCCAAACTAAGCACAATTTGTATTATGACCGGACCACTCATCATCATCTCCCTAGGCCTTTTCTCAATTATGTTGGGGGGTTTTTTTGGGGAGTGGGTAATCATCAAATGACTGCTCTCATCCTGGGTGCGGCGGGGCGTGTCACACTTTTACTGACCAAAACCCACTCATGATCCTTCGGTTGCCCTTTATGTTACGTGGTCACGGTAACTATTATAAACATTCCGCAACCCCGGAACTATGTTGGGGTCGGCTTCCAGCTTTAAATGGTTTCAGCTGAACACCAGTGTTTTACGTGTAGCGACTGCCAATCAGTCCTCCACCACCCAGTAACTGGGCGAGACGATATACTTTGTTAAGACAGGTCAGACTTTCTGTCGTCTGGTTTTCTTTATAGTGACCAGACCACTGATATGAATAAATACATTTCGGCCACGAAATTTTTCGGCGGAGATTTGTACTGTGTTGCAATTAAACTTAACAAAATTAGGCTTCGCAGTCGGGGTCACTAAGCACCAGACCAACAGACCAGTCAATTTGAAGTTCTGGTTTGCAGTGCTTTGAGATACTTTGACCTTTGATAAGAATGGAGCAGCGTCTAGTCAGGAGGAGTATAGCTGGACAGTGCTAATAGATTACTGTTGACACAGATCCTGATGGTTAAGTCGTCTGCCTTTCTCGATTCTAACTGAGGGTATTGTGACACTCATTATCTGGGTTGTAGAGGGCTGATAGGCAGATGCTTCAAGTAAAACACAGGTTCGGTTAGACTGAAAGTCGATCCTGAGAGAAGACTAGGGAGATGATGATAAAACCTTAACCATCAACCAATTTACCGAAGATATCAGTTACGCTTTTATGTTTGGTTTGTTTATAGAGAAATTGGTACTACATAACATGTTGTATTTATATAGAGAGAAGAGAGGGAGGGATGTGTCTATTGGTAGAGCTGCTCCCGGTCCTTAACTGTAGTGGTCTACATGGAAAGCACTAGATCGACCACAAACCAACGTAGACCTGGTTAAACATAGTTCGAAGAAAGCATCAAAGGTCAGTCAGACACGCTTACAACATCTGTGCTGGTTAAATAAAATCTGCGTGGTTCTTTCATCAGCAGAGCATCTCAGCTAACCTACCAGATCCTCACATGACCAATATAATTGGCAAGACTTTGTAAGAGGCTTTGACCTTTACGTTTGTTTCGGATGATTCTTCTCAGAGTAGTGAGTTAAGAATCACAAACCTTACCGTACGTTTAAAATAAGTAAATATGGCCATGTAATAATGTTAAACTTAGTCAGTTTTTAACCGACTTCAAAAAGGAGGAGGTTCTCAATTCGTCTGTATGTTTTTTTGTATGTTTGTTACGCAATATCTCCGTCAATTGTAAACGGATTTGCATGGTTCTTTTTTTGTTTGATGAGTCATGATTTAGTGGTGGTCCCATATAAATTTTGTGGCGATCGGTCCAGTGCTTCTCGAAGAATTCATCAAGAACAAAAAAAATCGACGAATTATACATAGACGATATGTGCGTTTCTTCAAGTTTATATTTTCGTTTTATAAGATTGTAAGTAGTTTTATTTTGAAAATAAATTACTTTGAAAGATACTGTAATACACAGTCAGACATTGGAAGTCGCCACTAAAAAGTAAAACTTAAAACCAAAAAATGACTTAAACTTCAGAAGTCGGTGGCTTCTCTTCTGCCAGTCAATTTGTGTTGCCACCGACTTCCGAAATTTTAGTTTTTTTTTGGTTTTTAGTTTTTGAAAGCGGTTATTGTTTTTATGGAAAAAGTTTTTTATTAAAATAAATACATTTTATATTTTTACAGACATTTCGAGTTTAGAGCTTCTGACTAGATGATGTCTTATAGTGAATCGAGTATTCAAAGTCAAAGATAAATAATTTATTTCCGTTATACCAAAAAAAGGCACTTTGAAAAGTCATTTACAAAACAAAAATGATTCTAATTGTCCATTTTAAATGTTGTTTCGTATGGAGAAGAATGGGCAAGAAACTCCATATTTGAAACGCTTTTAAATTTTCAAATATTCATTCACCAGCAGTTTTGTGAGTTGCACAAATCTTCTGGCATAGCAACAGAGGTGTCCAGCCATAAAGATAGATGAAGAAGCTGTTTGTGAAGCAGTTCATCCGGAGAAGGTCTACCATCACACTTCCTGCCTTATTTCTGCTACAAAACGCTGCTATGTTCTGGTTTTTTTTTGGGTGTGGGAAATCATCAAATGACTGCTCCCGTCCTGGGTGCGGCGGGAGGGCGATGCAGACTTGTACTGACTGTTCCTTCGGTTGCGCTTTACGTTCCGGGGTCACGGTTACTATTATAAACATTCCGCAACCCCGGCGTTATGTTCCGGTGTGAAGGGTATGGGTGTTGGTCTATGTAATTACCATTAAAACCTTCAAACCCACATGATTTCAGACACAATAGAAAGACTATAGCAACCCGACAGCCAGCTGTCGCTTGTCCGTTGAACGGTTAAACAATTTTTATTTCGTGTTGCAAGGCATTCTGGGGTTCTCCTATTTGTAATCGCTTTGTGCCTATTGGCCTAGTTCTGTTCTGTTTCCTGCTTGATATGGAGGAAAGCGGCAAACGTATTTTTCTTCCTTCTCGCTGTTCTTTTCCGATTAATTTCGTTCCAGGATCCAAGACAGTTGAATCGTTACTTCATTGCTCGGCGCTTTTCTAGCGGACTCCTCTGTTGATTCTGGCTTTCAAGATGCAGTGGTTGGGAATAGTATGGCAGAACTGTTAAAAAAGAAGAAGGCCTTTGCCGAAAATCACACGAAGGGTATACACAGGGCTCCAGTCTCATTTTAGTGGAAGAAACGGTGAGGATTTGGTTGGTAGTTCTTCAATGACATGATTAAAAAGACTGTCCAGCATATTTCTTCCTCGTTCTTCTCCATAGAGACCAACCTACACTGGAACAAGCAACTAGCTTTAATTTTCTTTAGATGACTTACAGACCGACTCTCTGGTAATTCTTATGTGTCTGAAATTGTCTAAGGAATCGTTCGCATTTTGTTTTTTTTTATCAATCTATTTTCTATGAGGATAGATCTGGCTTCTACACACTAAAGTATTATCTTTATTGCTTGTTTAGACTTTTTCATTCAAAAGTGCTTTTCTAATAGCCTAATTGATTATGTAATTTTGACTTTGCCTTTACATGATATGACAAACGTCAAACCAAACTTGACCCAGTTCCAATTAAAAAGTCCATATAATATATCCACGTGGACCGCTAAGCATTTTTATTTTCACCGTTATATTTAAAATAACCATTACTTCCATTATACATTAAAAGCTTTAATCTTTATATCTTTACAGGCTTTGTCAGACATGAGTTAAATACTTTACAATCTTTTGGACTAAACAAATTTTTGGACTAACTAGGCGTCATGCCATTTGAAGTATTAATATACACTGGTTAATATACAATATTTAGACACATACTATGTGTATATATATTGTAAATTATATAAAAATGTTTGAGACCTATGTGTCACATAGGCCGAAAACATTTTTATTAAATTGAAATAATATTTTATTTTTCATATTCGATCATGGCATTTTTAATAGCAATTAAACTTTTTTTAAATACCTTACAAAAATATAGCTTCCTACCAAAAAAATAAAAACACAAAAATATACTCATACGTAAGTTTTTTTTTAAACCAAATAAATATTTTATCAAATTTTTGGGCATAGTTGTTTAAAAGGTAGGTAGTTTACTATGATATGTATACCTACGGATATTGATGCCTCTTTTAGGCGTAACTCGCATAGCCGAGTTGTACAAGGTTAGCGCACGTTGGCGCGTCGGCCCGCCATTTCTGCCAAGCCATCCGCGCGCGCGCTACATCCCGCCACCACAACCGAGACCCCGTCACCCCATCCCCAAACAACCCCCAACAACCACCCAAAAACCAACCAACCATCCCAAAAAACCAACCAACATTTTTTTTTAATATTTTAAAAAATAACCCTTCGTTTCCCGCCAAACCCTTCGGTATTTCAAATTCAAAATAAACCGTGTTTTTTGAAGTTATTTTTCTTGTGAATTCGCGCGGTCGCCTCGAGATAAGGGCCACGTGTTCGTGTCTGTCTCGTACAAGTTTCTGTAACACAGAATGAAGTTTCGGTCCCTTATCTAGGTAGTGATCCTTATTTATCGTATGTTGTATTATCATTTGAGTGCTAAAAGTGTTTTGGCATAGGTGGCAGGGCGCGCGTGTTCGGAGCCGGTCGTCCGTAGGCCTAAATCAACGGCTAGCGCGCGGTACCGCAAAAATTTTGCACAAATAACCAACGTTTGATTCCAATAAGATTCTTGTAGGCCTATTTAGAAAACTATCATTTTGTACTCTAAATTTGTTCCAGTTTATGATTAAAAGACATTTTTGGTGGATTTTCATGTGTTTATATGTTTTTTTAAGGATATTGTGATGTGACTGTGTGCCCACGCGCGAACGCGTGATTCAAAGTTTATGTGACTCTTTTAAATGGATTTTTTCTCTACGGTTCCAGTTGAAAATGTGAGTATTGATGTTATTTTATCTTTATAAACAAGTATTAATGAGAAAATAATACATATTAAAAGGTCCGTGGACCCATTACACGCGCTAAATTGATTTGGAGCGCAATCTCACGAAAATGTTAACAAAGTGACAAAAAAATAAAATATACCGGTTAGGAAATGTTTGATATATGTTATTCGATATATAATCTACTTTAATTACAAAGATTTTATTTATTTACTTTCTTTTTTTATGGAGAAAATCCATCTCAAAGTTGGCGTCTCTATCAAAACCACTTCCGCGCCATCTTCCATTGTCTTAAGCCTTATTATCGTTTAAAAAGTCCATAATCTTTATAAAACGAGAATTAAATATAAATTAAAATATTTATTTTATCTAATTATAGGCTTATGTTAAGAAGTATACCCTTTTAGTGTATTAAAATAGCTAAATCAAAGCTAAATATTGTTACAATAAGTGCTTTGCTTTTCCGCACTGTTTTAGATAAAAAACAAACGCAAATAAATAAAAAACACAAAAGAAATCCAACAAAAATCATTTCTTGTAAAAACCCTTCATTTTTATCTATAATTAGAGATAAAAATGATTAGAAAATCAATTAAATAAAGCTTGCAACGCAATACCGGCAACATCTAGGCTCAGCACAATTTTTTAAAAATCTTATATATAAGTATATAACTGCTATTATCACAACTGAAATCTTTAAACCTTTTTTGAAATACATTTTTATATAAGAAATAATCTTTAATAGGGTTTTTAAAGGCATATTTTAATATTTCTGCATTTTTCACTACCAATCTTTTAGGCCTAAAAATTTAGACCTTATTTTACACATTTATAATTAAAAACACGTCAAATTATAAAAAAATATGTTAAAATCTATCTAAAAATTAAACTGACTCAGATACAAAACGTAAATAAAATGTTAAAATTAAATTGTTCTTATCCCGATTCTGGCCCCTACAACATTGCAGGGTTAACATGTCAATCTTGACGCTGTTAAGACCCCCATAAAAATAATATAAAACTCAAATAACTAAAGATAATCGTATACAACTATAATCCCTATTTTCTGCTTAAAACTTGTCTTATTGCTATGTAGAACTCAAGAGAACACAAAAAGTAATGATCAAGGGATTCTAGATTTAAATTTTACGTTCGCCAAAATTTTACGTTCAATTGAAATAATTTAAAATTTAATTGTATAAGTGCTTGGTAGCCTCTCTCTATATAAACAATATTTTTTAAGAAAAGATAGATAGATCTTTTTAATACCATATTTCATGTACCAAGTCTATTTTTTATGTAAAAATATACAGGCCATTTCAAACTAACTCTTTAGAAAATAAATTGTCAATGATACTCATATAATATTCTCCTCTTAAGCTGTCCGTGACTATATTTTCTTAAAGTTACTTATATGAGAAAGGCAAATAGTTTGCACTAATTTCATTCAAAGATATATATCAAACTTTGAGCTTGTTCCAGTAGTGGATGTATGTTCAAAATTTTACTCAAGGAATTTTTGAAACATTATATAAATACGTAAAAATAGAAATTCAGTAATATCAAATAATTTCCCTTTAATAAGTCACTTGTTTTTTGGCCGCCATTATTTTAAATTGATATTATTTTTTTCTTGAAATAATAAGCGTTGCATTGTGTGTGCTAATAAAGTATTTAAACTACTTATCTGAATTCAAATATCAATATTTTCTCCTGCATTTAGCTGAGAAAAAAAAATCTGTCTTCGTCCTGCGACGTCACAAATGTAAAAAAAACTATGAAAAATCCTGTGAAATATCTAAAGATGATTTCCGCAATTCAAATATATGTAAGTACTAGAACTTTAGTACTAAGTACTAGATCTACTTAAATATGTAAAAAAAAGGTCAGTAACTTATGATTCTTGTACTAAATTTGATAAAAAAAGTTAAACGTTTGCATTTTTTTAATATTCCATGTTTGTCGTATTTATAATACATATCCTTTTTTTTTATTTAAATATAATAAATATTGAATTCACAAAATGCAGTCGCTTGTTTTATTTAGAAAGCAAAAAAAAAAGAAATATTTAATCAATGCCTTTATAAAAATGCCAAAATAATTTTGCACAATAATATTATAAGTAAAAAGGTGATTTTGCATAATATTTTTATATAAGGTTAATAGTATGGACCAATATACAGTGATAACTAAAAAAGATATAATTTTATTTGTAAACGTATGGTGCTTTATTATTTCTTGAAAAAGCAATATTTATATATTCGTTGCAAAATATATTGTTTATGGACTAACTTTTGACCTTTTAATAAGACCTATCCATAATAATTTATTTAAACAGTAAGAAAGAAAGAAAGAAAAAGAGTTTAAGTACCTAGGTACTATTGTTGACTTTTTTTTACTTAATAGGCATATTGCACACATTTATCTAAAACCACACATTTTAAAATAAAGTAAAATTAACTATTCATTGACAAAAAAGTAAAATGACAAAAAAAAACTACAAAAAAAAGCAAAATAAAATAGTGTGAGACAAGATCTAGATTTTTGGGGTTATATTTAGCACGTGCTCGATCTAGCCTAGATTCTAGCTCAAATAGTCATAACTAGCCGTCCCCCGCGGTTTCTCGCGATATGTTATGTCTTCAGTTACTGCTAGGCTCCCGTGGGTCATAGCGTGATGTTATGCAGCCATGTTATTCTGATATATAATGAAAGTTTCATCAAAATGCGTTCAATAGTTTTTGCTTAAGCTAGATTTTCAAGTTAGTCCGCGAAATTCAATTTTTCTTACGTATTTTTGCAATTTGCAGCTTAGTGTCCGGGTGTGTGTTGATATAGAATGATTTGTGACTGTAATAGGCCATTAGTTACAGAGTTATAATCATTTAAATCATCAAAACAGCCATCGAAGTGCATATAATGCCATTGATTGTCTATTTGAAAAAGTCATTCAATAGCGTTGTATGCACTCTGAGGGTTGTAAGTAAATATTTTCACGGGCTATCGTGAAGCATTCCCCTTAAAGGAGTAAGAACCTAACATTTAACTTCAAAAATGTTTATATTTAGGTATAATATTAGTAAGATTAAATTGCATAGAAACCAGAGTCAAAATGAGGTTGATTTATAAACAAAAAAAGGTGTTAGGGGTTTTAAATAGGCAATACAATAGAGTATCAATTGACATAATTTTTAAAGCTCATTTCACACTACGCTATAATATAGTGAGCTGTCACCAGATATTTATTAATTACTAGCTTTTGCCCGCGACTTCGTCCGCGTGGAACATTAGTTCCCGTTCCCGGGAGATATCCGGGATGAAAACTATCCTATGTCCTTTCTCGGGTCCCAGACTATATCTGTACCAAATTTCATTAAAATCGCTTCAGTGGTTTAGGCGTAAAGAAGAGACAGACAGACAGAGTTACTTTCGCATTTATAATATTAGTATGGATTTATTGTGACAAGTTTTTCATCAAATTTTGTTTCATGAAATGAACACTGGTTGAACATCTCATAAAATAATAAATTTTAATATATGAACACGATAAAGGTACTCATCCTATGCGACATACATTTGATCCGCATCCATGTTTGGATTTTGAAATCAACATTCTTAGCAAGTATTATATTCTATTCTATTCAGACTAAAATACTGAAACTTAGAACTATACTACGTACTAAAAGAAATTTTAAACCGAAAACTACATACTTAAGAGTCTAAAGGTCTATTATCCAATAAATATATTTATTTTTCAACTAGGTATTTAAATTGAAGATTAGTCGATATTACAAATAATAGAAAACTTAATATATTAAGTAAATAAAAATACATTTATTAACCCAAACACTGTCATCTGATCCCAAACTAGATAAAACTTTATTATCCAAACAACATATTCATAAATAAATATCAATACATACAATAATATAATAATAATAACCTGTAAGTGTCCCACTGCTGGACAAAGACCTCTTCTCATACAGAGAAGGCACGAGCATTGATCACCACGCGCGCTCAAGGCGGTGCGGCGATTTAACTTCTATTAACTACAAGTCCAGGTTTCCTCACGATGTTTTACTTCACCGATGTCTGTGATGTCCAAGATAAACTTTAGAAAGGACATATGTATGGAAATAGTCACATTGGTCACTAGACCATGACGACATTTTCTGCTGATATACATAATGATATAATCATCATCACCGGATTCAGCTGGATACCAGTGTTTTACGTGAAGCGACTGTCTATCAGACCTCCACAACCCAGTAACTGGGCGACACGATACGCAAGATAAACTTTAGAAAGTAGATATTAGATAGAGAAGTAGAAAAAAAAAAAATGAAAAAAGGAAAAAAAAAAGATATGAATTGAAAAAGTCACATTGGTACTTGCCCGGATTCGAACCCACAACCTCTTACACGAGAGGCGGACGCCTTATCCACTGGGC
The DNA here is from genome assembly GCA_033675125.1 of Athetis lepigone. Lineage (NCBI taxonomy): Eukaryota > Metazoa > Arthropoda > Insecta > Lepidoptera > Noctuidae > Athetis > Athetis lepigone. Next base: position 1,118,329 of record CM066223.1, read on the forward strand.
CATCACGACGAAATAATATAATATTATAAATAAATTAGTACCTGGCCCAAAAAATAATCATGCTCATCACAGATTATAACACAAAGATTCATCCTGGGTGGAAGTCACACCGACCTCCGGCTTAGCAGTCAGGGTCACTAACCGCTAGATGAGCAGGCCAGTCATATCCAAAAGTCTGCTCAGCAGGAATGGGTCTGACTGGACATGGCTGCTCTAAGCCGAACGAGCTACGGGTTAAACCCTACCGCCTACCACTGCAACTCCTGAAAGCCAGAACCAACTGTAGAGTCCACCAGAAAAGCGCCGATAAAGAGAGTCCCAAGGAAACGACACAACTGTCTTGGATCCCGCAACTAAATTAATCAGCAAAAGAACAGCGGAGAAGTAGGAAAAAACATTATTTCGACTCATCAAGCAGGAGACAGAACAGAACAATGCCAATAGGCACAAGAAGCTACAAGCTATGGGCCAGTATTCCTAACTGTTCTTCCAAGATGGCGAAATGGGGTCACGGTAGACCTAAAAAGAGATAGAGCGTCGACTCCAGGTCGACCCTCTATCTCTTTCTAGGTCTGGCTTCCTGGAGAACTGACTAGACGTTGAGCTACATCAACGCAGCGTGAGCAGGCCTCACGCAAGACGGACTGATGGTCTCATCAAGATCGTCGGGTCCCGTTGGATACGAATGGCGCAGGACCGATGCATGTGGAGATCTTTGGGTAAGCCTTTGTCCAGAAGTGGACGTCTATCGACTGATGATGAGCTACGTGGTGATGGAACAGCGGCCAGCTTTCAAGTACTGGTCGAATAAAAAACCAATTTCATTGATAAAAGCACGTTATAGGCAGAACAAAGTCAGATGAAGGTATATTAAAGGAAGCCTGATAGTAGCACCAGTTCAGGAAAGTTGAAAGGAAATCGTTCGTGTCGGCATGTGAAGAGGAGGGATGAGACGCCATTGCTAGGACAATTATTCATGAGTATGTGGAGGGTTGGAAGGAGAGAGGAAGACCGAAAAAAGATGAATGATTAAAAAAAATACATCCAGAAAGAAAAGATGGATGGTTAGTATGAAGAATGATACAAAAGAGAAAGGAGTAAGTGATAGCATGATGGATGGGTGACTGGTTGGTATGTATTTTGCTTCAATTGTTTTGACTGTACGTTGATAACCAACAAAAAACCAGTCTCTTCATTTATAAAGATAATTCTATTTCAAAAATAACTAATATAATCCTATTCTTAAAAGCACGTGCCATTTAACCACAAAAATGTGTGAATAAAATTATACTAATTACCTTTTTAATATTTAAAGCAATTATCATAAATGCCTCGCTATCATACTCCTTGGACGCTGGCCATTTAATTTAGTCTTTGGTTGTTAAGAAGTAAAAATGCCATAGACTTGTATTCCCGCCTTTTTAGAGTTTCCAGCCATCTTTTTTTTACAACTCAAAAAGGAAATTGAACAATATTATTGTTTAGTGTTTTCACCAAGATAAAGAGTTATTTTTTAATTATTATCATTCTAGTTTTATCTCACTGCAATACAAAGGCCTCTTCTCATACAGAGAAGGCACGAGTATTGATCAGTTCAAAGCAGGATAAAACAATTATTTATTATCATTATTTATATTAATTACTAGCTTTTGCCTGCGACTTCGTCCGCATGGAATAATACATAGTTCCCGTCCCCGGGGGATTTCCGGAATAAAAACTATCCTAAGTCTTTTCTCGGGTCCCAGACTACATCTGTACCAAATTTTATGCAAATCGGTTCAGTGGTTTAGGCATGAAGATGAGACAGACAGACAGACAGAGTTACTTTCGCATTTGTAATATTAGTATGGATAATAATTTTAAAGCAGAATAAACAAGTTCAGATGGGTTACCATGACGTTTAAAGTAAGACTGTTTTATTCCTGTTCCAGAGTGTGCAAGTGACAGCGTTAGACACGTTGTCTAGCGCCGTCTCTTTCCCACTGAAAGTAATATCGAAGTAATACTGCTACAAGGGCTTGTGGTAGGCCCCCAGGTCTCCTCACTTAATGGAATTCTTCTCATCATCAGCCTGCATCAGATCACTGCAGGGCATGGACTTCACCTTGGAGACGTCACAAGGAGATCATCATCATTATCTCTCTAGCCTTTTTCCTACTATCTTTAGGGCCGGCTTCCAGCCTAGCCAGATTTAGCTGAATACCAGTGTTTGACGTGAAGCGACTGCCTATCAGACCTCCACAACACAGTTACTGCATAAACGGTATTTCTTGGTTAGACTGGTCCGATTTTCTGACATCTGACTACCCGTAAACTGCCAAAGTTATTATGAATGACATGAAGTGTCAGTAACGTCCAAGATAAACTTTAGAAAGTACAGTCAGCTCTGAAAGTAGCTGAACACGTTTCAATTTTCAAAATCACTGTACACTATATAATCTAAAAATGACAAAATGGTGTTCAGCTAATTTTGAACTTTAATGATGTTCATTCAATACTCGCGCCTATCTTGTTGAGCGAATCAGAGCTTGTGTTATGGTAATCAGACAACTGATATACATACTTAAAAAAATTACAAAATACATACTAACTATACCTAGATAAAATTACACCCAGACACAAAACAAACAATCATGCTCATCACACAAAGTTTGTCCTGGGTGGGAATCGAACCCACGACCTCCAGCTTAGCACTTAGCAGTCTGTCACTTTAACCACTAGTAGGCCCGTAAAAGTAAAGCGAAATAAACAGTTTAAACCATCAAACACACATGATTCGAGACACAATAGCAGAGCGGCAGCCGGCTGTCGCTTGGTCTTGGAAACGTTAAAACAATATATAAAAGTAATGTTAGTAAGTCTATCTGTCATTGGTGCTAATTCTCTTGTTCACAAACTTAACTAAATTCAAGTTAATTGCATCTTTCTCTTTCCATTTAATTAAGAAAAGGACAGAAGATAAAATATTAGTTAAGTCCTGTCAAATTTAGACACTCCATAAATAATTAAAATGCGATTAAAAACATGGCCACTAAATATACGCCAATTTTCTTCAGGCGCTGTCTAATTTGACTGGATTAAACTAAAATGTATCTTCTGTCCTTTTCTTAATTAAATGGAAAGAGAAAGATGCACTTAACTTAAATTTACGTTAGTTTGTGAATAAGAGAATCGGCACCATTGTCTAGATGTCGCCACTGTTAGGTTATTTCATCATGTCGTTGAAATCAGAAAAGGTCGTTCACCTCAGCCATGACATCACGCCGATGACGTCATCAAACTGTATCTTTTTCTCTTAGCACTAACATCCGTATATTTTTTTGAACTATTTAAATAGTGTCTAGCGTAATCTGCGCTCACGTTTGGTTTTAGGGGTCCGTACTGCTGAATGTAATTCCTAAATCCCTACCTTGTCCAAATTGAACGCCATGTTACTGAACTTGATGAAAAGGGTATCAGTGTAATAGTTGGTTGCAGAATAGTTCTAATAGTTGTCTGACAATCCCTCTCGCCCCGCTCCAGCAGGGCGGGTGAAGTCATTTGGTGATTTCCCCTATCAAGAAAAAATAATAATAACCGCCTTTAAAAACTAAAAACCCAAAAATAACTAAATTTTCGGAAGTCGGTGGCTTCTGTTCTGCCAGTCAATTTGTGTTGCCACCGACTTCCTAAATTTTAGTTATTTTTGGGATTTTAGTTTTTGAAGGCGGTTTACTTTTTTGAAAAAAGTTTTTGTTTATTACTTTTTAGTGTCGACTCCCAATGTATGACTGTGTATTAAAATATCTTTCAAAGTTACTTATTTTCAAAATAAAACTACTTACAATCTTATAAAACGAAAATAGAAACTTGAAGAAAAAGCACACATCGTCTATGAATATTTCGTCAATTTATCAAACAAAAAAAGAACCATCAAAATCCGTTTACAATTGACGCAGATATAGCGTAACAAACATAAAAAAAAACATACTGACGAATTGAGAACCTCCTCCTTTTTTGAAGTTGGTTAAAAATAGCTTTATTTTTTTGACAGACATACAATTGTTGAAAATTCAAAAGTTCAAAACCTTTCAATGGTTTAATTGATTTTGAGTTTAACTTTATGAAGTTTCTTTTTTGTTATTCTCCATAGAGCTCGACGTTTTGGAACAAGCAACTTGCGTCACTTTTCTGACTAACTCTTTGTCAATTTAAATGATTCCAAACTAGGCAGTCTGTAGCTCTGTACTGTTGCCGAGTAACTGATAATATAAAAAATTATATAATTTATAAATAATACATAATTACACGCAGCCACAGAATAAACAATCATGCTCACCCCTCATCACACTAAGAATTATGGTGTGAGAAACCAAGAATCAAACCCACGACCTACGGCTTAGCAGTCAGGGTCAACCACTATACCAACTAGCCAGTTAAAGTCGAAGCCGCGAACAAAATCCTACTAATATTATAAACTAGCTTTTGCCCGCGGCTTCGCTCGCGTTAGAAAGAGACAAAAAGTAGCCTATGTTACTCTCCATCCCTTCAACTATCTCCACTTAAAAAATCACGTCAATTCGTCGCTCCGTTTTGCCGTGAAAGAAAGACAAACATACAGACAGACAGACACACTTTCCCATTTGTAATATTAGTATGGATACATCCAAATCTTTCCTCTTTATAATATTAGTATAGATAAATGACAAACAATCATGCTGCACACACAAAGATGTGTCCTGGGTGGGAGTCACCACGACCTCCGGCTTAGCAGTCAGCTCACTAACCACTAGACCAACAGGCCCGTTAAAAAAAGGAGTGTCCGTGATCTTGCTTGTTCTTCTCCATAGAGACTAACATTATGAAATAAGCAACCTTTTGGATCTATTTTTCTATCTTTTCACTCTTTCTAAGAAATCAATTAATTAATTCATTCTTCATTCTTCTTTAAAATCACCAATCCACCTTGAGATGAGAATAAATTTGTCTTCTCTTTACGAGAAGAGGCTTTTGTCCAATAGTGGGTTAGTTGCTGCATTTGTAATTATATTACGAAAGATCATACCTACTAGGTACCTAAATAGAAATAAATTAAAATTCGCCTTTTTTAATAGGGCTAGCGTTGGAATTTATATACACGAAGGGTGTTTTATGACCCATTTATTTGACCCTATGACGGTCTATTTAAAACTAGACTAAATAGAAATAGATGTTGATAGACCAACCCCCAAACATACGCTAATAAACAATAATTTATTAAAATGAGTAAAAAGTTCACATACGCTTATTTAAATTCACCCCAATTTACATTTAAATGCAAATGTTACCTGTTTGCTTGTACAAGTATTATTTAAAGTATGGGAGTAACCTTGGATGATTCGAAGGTCAAGTTTTAGCTCTTTTGACAGAATAAGGGTAGTCTGAGGTCATCAAGGTTAGTTTGTCACTTTCTCAAAAAGGGTTAGATGAAGAATTGAAATAAATATTCATAAAAGTACAGGTCATATGGGAACTTTTTATACGATGACTTGGCAGATTTGATTTACGTAATACTTTAGATTTAAATGTGTGAGCGAATTGGGATCCAAAAAAAAATATATAATGGTTGTGAGACTTACAAGAGACTAAGCAGCATTGTCTTACTTTCTACCAAAAATATATGTCTACTAGCTTTTGCGCGCGTGGAATAATAGTTCCCGTTCCCGGGAGATTTTCGGGATGAAAACTATCCTATGTCCTTTCTCGGGCCCCAGACTACATCTGTACCAAATTTCATTCAAATCGGTTCAGTGGTTTAGGCGTGAAGAAGAGACAGACAGACAGAGCTACTTTCGCATTTATAATATTAGTATGGATTCTTATTGTCCCTACTGATTCTGCCTCCATTATGAGGACTATAGGAATTTATAAAATTTTCCTCATCCTGTTATCCTTTTCTTATAATTGACGCTTTCTCGATATTCGATCTCCGAATTCTACTTACTTGGCAAATATGAATGTGACATTTTTTTCACTGTCTACTCTAAGTAACTTATTATTAACTGTCTGTTTCCCTCTCTATCTTTGGGGACAGTTCCGCTTCTGTAGTCCGTAGCGTGATGTTTCATAATTTATTGTTTTTCTCGAAAATGGGCTAATCAATATATGTATATATTTAATTAGCTTTTAACCGCGACTTCGTCCGCGTGGAATGATACTTCCCGTTCCCGGAGGATTTCCGGGATGAAAACTATCCTATGTCCTTTCTCGGATCCCAGACTACATCTGTACCAAATTTCATTCAAATCGGTTCAGTGGTTTAGGCGTGAAGAAGAGACAGACAGAGTTACTTTCACATTCATAATATTAGTACGGATTTTAAACAGTAGTTCCTCAAACAAATATGCTTTATAATGTTATTATAGATATAACAGCAGCATTAACAATTTATCTGATGTCAAACCGCCGTAAAAAGTTAGTAAATAACAATAAAATCCGGGGTGAATTTAAATGAACTCTATGTGATCTTATTGTCCATTAACATATTATTTCGATTAGACTACGGCGTAGAGGGGTTCGTCTATTTCTATTTTATTTATTAGATATGTCATAGATTGTAATAGAAAGGGGAATAGATACCGGGTATGTAAAGTGACCCCTCTTGACAATGTTATGTACGGTCAGCAAAGTAAGTATCCAGGGCCGTCATATACAATTGAGGTTTTCTTGAATACCAATGAATGTATTCAAATGAAATTTAACCTAATTGAAGAACGAGTCATTTTCTACTATAGTTTAAATTTTAATTAGAAAATATCCGTGGGTTTTTGAGAAAACTCAAACTGTATCTGACGGCCCTGGATAAGTATCCAGGGCCGTCAGATACAGTTTGTAAGTAAGTAGATAAGTATCTACTTTGCTGACTGTACTTACATACATTTAGATTCATCTCTAACGACATTTTGGGAATTACAGCCACATAATAGCTAATATGTACACAATGCTTATGATCGCGTCTGTGCTATTAAGTCCTCTTAAAATGCTAGTCAGATTTTGGTTAAATGTTACATACATTTAACCAAAACATTCGAATTTGAATGGTTTCAAAACTCAGGTGTAGAGTAGACAACAGTTGTCGTTGCTGTTGCGATCGATATTTATTTATTTATTTATTTATTTTATTAGGATCACCAACAGTTGTTTACACACAATACTAATAAAACTTACATGCTCCATACAGACTCATAGTGTAACAACTACTTAGAGGCGAACACCGCATTTACAATAAAATCAATTGAAAGAAGCTAACTTACATAATAAATAAGCGCAAATTCAACACATATTATAATTGATAAATGTATTGTTTAAAATTAAATATTGATAAAAGTTGATTAAAAATTGGAGTTGATTAAAATTATTATAAAAAAATAACAATAATTAAATGCATAAATTAAAATTAATTCAATAAATAATTAAATAACATTTATAAAATAAAATATATGAAATAATTATGGGCCAGTTGGTGAACATTTGAGACAGGATTTTAATCTAACAAGGGAGTCAAAGTGAAGATCGCCTACATCACTGTAACTGTTTACCACCTTACACATTCTCGCAATAGGTGAATTAGCTCCCAAAACAGTTCTCCTAAGGGGCGGATGAAGAGGCGTGATGGCACTTCGCGGAATTCTAGCGGGAGCCCGAAAGCAGAAAAGCGCTAGCAAACCAGGACAGTCTATTTTATTCTTAATAATTTTGTAGGCAAATATGGCGTCTATTACTTCCCTACGCTTCTCTAAAGATGTTATTTTAAAATAATGTAGCCGTTTACTGTAAGAACGTATTTTTTTTACAATTCGTTCAGAATATGCTAGATGCCAGATGAATCGTTTCTGGACACGTTCTAGGCGTAATGTATGTGAAGCATAGTGAGGACGCCATACAACACTGTTATATTCCAGGATGCTTCGTATCAGACTGTTATAAAGTATTATTTTTGTCCTTTTGTGACGAAAGTTTTTACAGTTCCTTAGAACGAACCCTAACATTTTTAGAGCTCTTTTAGTAATGTTATCCATGTGTTGCATAAAAGTTAACTTTTTATCAAAAATAACGCCTAAATCCTTGATTGTATCTACCTCTTTGACATCCTCACCAGAGATGTGATAATTTCCGAGCACTAGCTTATTTTTTCTGGAAAATTTTACGTGGTAGCATTTTTTTGCATTTAATTCCATCCTGTTAATTTTACACCATTTCACAAGACGATTAACATCATCCTGTAAACGCAAAGTATCTTCCACATTTCTTACAATTTTTAAAAACTTAAGATCGTCTGCGAACATGAAATAATCTGAATGTAAAAAACATTGCGGTATATCATTTATGAAATAAATAAATAAGATCGGTCCCAAATGCGATCCCTGAGGAACACCGGAGAAAATATACTGCATTGTTGATTTAAAACCGTTAACGACAACAAAGAAAAATCTATCGTTTAAATACGATCCAAGCCAGTCCAGCAAAGACCCAGAGATGCCGTAAGCGCGCAATTTAGCTAATAAAATTTTGTGAGACACTTTGTCAAATGCTTTGCTGAAGTCCGTGTATATCACATCAGCTTGATGGCCTGCATCTACAGCTTTTATAAGTAGTTCCGTGAAAGAGACCAAATTAGTACTAGTTGAACGTGTTCGAACAAATCCGTGCTGATGGTCACTAAGATATAGCTTTAAGTGGTTCTGTAAGTATGGGCAGATTAGGGACTCAAAGACTTTAGCAAATGCAGATAATATAGAAATGGGTCTGTAATTAGTTACCATGTTAGTGTCTTCCGATTTGTGAACAGGGACAACTTTTGCAATTTTCTATTTTGAGGGAAATATACCAGATGTTAAGGATTTATTGTAAATCAACGACAATGGGTAAACTAGCTCGGATAAACACGCAATGATAAAGACGGGAGGTATTCCGTCTGGCCCTGCTCCTTTATTACGATCCAGGCCTTTTAATATTCTATGTATATTATCAGGAGAGATAACTGGTGCAGTTAGGGACAAACTATTGGTTTCTAAGGATTGCAAGAATCCGGATATGCAGTCAACATTATCATTGTTCACCTCAGGAGTATAAACAGATGAAAAATAATTGGCGAATAACTCACACACTCTTGACCCGTCAGAAGTAGTAGTATTTCCATCAGTCATTGTTAATGGGTATGCACTTGAACCACCACGTTTTGCCTTCAGATAAGACCAGAACAACTTTGGATTTGATGCTAATTTGTCCTCTATATGATTAGTATAACTATTGTAACAAATGGTAGCAAGATTCTCACACCTTTTAGAAATTAATTTTAACTCTATTCCATCCAAAGGATTTTTATATTTCATAAATCGTTTTCTGATCTTATTTTTTTCATTTAAAATTTTAATTAACTTCCGACTAAACCATGGAGGATATCGCCGATTTTTAGGTTTCCGCGATGGTAACAAATTATTAATAGCAGTACAAAGTGTATCGTAGAAGACCTCCACCATTCCGTTAACATCACATTGATCACTAAACAATGAGTGCCAATCTAATTGTTTTAAGAAGTCACGTATTGGTTGATAATCCGCCCCATGGAAGTTAGGAGTCACCTTAGCATTATTGTAGGGGAGCCTAGCCTCGTCATTGAATGATATAATAATATCTAAGGGAGGATGTTGTCGATCAACAACACTGAGAGGTGCAAAATTTTCACTAACATAACAATGCGGCATCGTGGAAAGCACAAGATCCAATATTCGACCTGCAGTATTCACATTAAGGTTACATTGTTTTAGTAAGTTAGCATAAGTAAAGTCTACCAAAAGTTCATCGGTACTACTTAGTCCTGTTTTGGTGCGATCTTTCCAATTGATGCCACCCACATTAAAATCCCCAACAATGCAAATCTCACAATCAGTTATCTTTTCAAGAATAGCTGTACACGAATTCACAAAGTTTTGCAATGTACCGCGAACGACTGGCGGGGCCAGGTATATTGCACAGAGAGCTATTCGACGGACAGTCCGTGTCCACGGTAGTTCTAGAGTTACCCAGAGATCTTCATTGTTACTTTCCCAGTCCTTTACACGTTTAGATTTTATGCTTTTCTTGATGGCAATCAGAACTCCTCCACCGTCCTTTTTTACGCTAGCTAAATGAGTGCTTTCTCTATCCCTTCTGTAGACTATGTATCTGTCGTCGAACAGCTCTCCGCTGAGTACGGAGCTATTAAGCCAAGTCTCCGACAATATAATTACATCAAAGTCATTACAACATATATTCCTATAAAAAATATGGGTTTTGTTCGTAGACCCCGACTATTTTGGTAATATAATTTTAAACAATTGAATTTAAATTAATTGGTAGACCATAAAGCATGCGAAAATTAAGTATGGTAATAATAAATTAAAACAATTACAGCTCTAAACTATCTTATTGAGTGAATCCAAATTCTTTATCAGAATATGTTCTTCGCCGTCAGCCTTTCTTAGGAAAATCTTGCCATTTCTCACCCATACATACCTATACCCCTTTTCATGTGCCTTGAGCCTCGCGGCTGCATGGAGAGATTTATTGGACGAGGACAAATGTTCCGCAATATATACTGGAGTTTTGTTACCAGCAAGTCCAAAATCGGCACTATTAAGCTTGTTGGTTTTGTTTTTTTTGTTGTAGTCAATGACGCCGGCTAAAAGCTGGTCCCGGATTCTCGGTGAAGCGAGCTGGACCACAATAGAGCGCGGACGAGTACTGTTGGGTTGAAGCTTCGCAGTACGGGTGCAGTGTAGAATGTCGGCATCCTTTAAATCAGATTTGACCAGGGATCCCAATTGCTTGACCACGGAATATAAGTTCTCCTGTTTATTTTCCGGAAAACATTGAATTTCGAGGTTGTTGGCCCGTGCTTGCTGCTCCAGGTAATTGAGTCGCTGACTTAACTCCGAGCAGGAGGTTTTCAAATGTGTATTCTCATCCCTTAATATTTTGACAGTATTCTTCAAAGTGGTATGTTCGGATTGAAAGTCTTCGAATTGCATAGTGTGAAAATTCAGCGATTGTCTCAGATCTTCCACATCTTTTTTTATTGGCATCAACTCCTTACTGACTATTTTTGCAATTGAGTTATTTAATTCTTGTAACATAGCGGCGAGCTCCTTTTTAACAACCTCCTGTACAATATCTCGTACGTCATCGCTGGTCACCGTTTTGTTTACGGGCGGAGAATTAAGGGCTAATCTTTTATTGCCCCTTGTGACGGATACATTACGAACAGGTGTACTATTTATTATTGTAGGATTCGATATCGTATTATTATTCGCGCAGGCAGAACACAGCCATTTACAGTATTCATCGGAATCAGATGGAATAACTGGCATTGAAATGCAAACAAAGTGGTAAAATAAGTTACATTTCATGCAGGCAACATACTGGTTATCCTTTTTATCTTCGCTGGTGCAGCAACCCCAAGATGACGAGATCGATGCCATGTTAGTCAAGTACAACTTCTACTAGTACTCAGTAAGTTGATTTAACTGTACACTGTTATCTTGTAATATATTCAAATAATTAACAAACCTTATACAAAATCTTGGGACAGTGTTATCGGCGAGTAAGTCAGCTCGCGAGAAAAAGGTCGTAAGTCCTCTGTATACCGCGTCACTTACGCGTATTGCTTGAGCACTTGATAATAAATAGTTAATGACGGTACTAAGTTCTTAAAACTTAAATGTTTTTGATTGATAATCACCAAATACACTAATTATAGACTAATTCATTACACTGTTTTATAATACAAACTTTTAAAGTTAATATTGTCCAAAAGTCCGGCAAAGAAATTCGTTTTTTCCACTCGTAATTAATTAGTTTGTGAGGAGCACTTTACTTCGTTGTTTATTGTTCGGTAGCTTCGTGACGATATGTCACCAAATCAAGCAAAACAGGGTCTGCTGGGTCCGCGAGTGATTCTATATAATCCGTATTCCGTACTAATATTATAAATGCGAAAGTAACTCTGTCTGTCTGTCTGTTTGTCTATCTGTCTGTCTGTCTGTCTCGTCTCTTCTTCACGGCTAAACCACTGAACCGATTTGAATGAAATTTGGTACAGATATGGCCTGGAGCCCGAGAAAGGACATAGGATAGTTTTTATCCCGGAAATCCCCCGGGAACGGGAGCTATTAATCCACGCGGACGAAGTCAAGTCAAGTCGAGATCTTTCTTGAAATATATAATATATATGTATATATATTTATTTTTATATATTATATATATATATATTTATTTGCATAATATATATTTGCTTATATATTTTAGTACGTATGTATAATAATAATAATAATACCAGCCTATAACTGTCCCACTGCAGGGCAAAGGCCTCTTCTCATACAGAGAAGGCACGAGCATTGATCACCGCGCGCGCTCAAGACGGGTTGGCGTTTTCAGACTTATAATCACTACAAGTCCAGGTTTCCTCACAATGTTTTCCTTCGTGTGTTTTTTTTCGTGTTGCGATGTCTAAGATAATCTTTAGAAAGTACATATGAATTGAAAAAGTCACATTGGTACTTGCCCGGATTCGAACCCACAACCACTTGCATGAGAGGCGGGCGCCTTAGCCACTAGGCCATCACGACATGTCGTACGTATGTATGTATTTTTATTAATTTGTAATTTTTGTAATAATTAACATCTGTTTTTTACTTTATATTTGCACCTGCCATCATATCTCTGCACTACCGATGGTTGACTGGTAGAGAATGCCTAAGGCATTAAGTCCGCCTCTGTACATGAATTTTGTGCATAAAGTGTAAATAAATAAATAAGTCGCGGGCAAAAGCTAGTGTAAAATAAATCTAGTAATATAGTAAATCCATGAATAAAATCCTCAGTCTGTTTGTTCATCACGGTTACATTTGGTACGGAGTAACCTTGAATTCTAAGAAAGGTCATCGGCTGCTATTTCGCAATGTCGACGTCTGCAAACACCGACTCACGCAGACAAAATCACGAGCAAAAGCTAGCAAATAATAACTATAAGACTTTGCATTTAAATGTAAAGTGGGGTGAATTTAAATGAACGTCATGTGAACTTATTTTACATTCACATATTATTTTGAACAGGCGATAAAGAGGCGTTGATCTATTTCTATTATTTATTATTTAAATTGTGGATAATATAAAGGAATAGACGATATGTAACTAGATTGTGAGTGTGTCTGTGATTCATTTGACTACATTTAAACTGACCTCTTACTAGTTAAAAACAAAAATTAGGGGCAAGTACCGTATTAACTTTTATATTTTACATGTACCTTTTATAGTTTATCTCGAACATCACAAACATCAGTGAAAAAACTTAAACTTACGATGAAAATAAGTCTGAAGTTGGCAATCGACCTTGGGCCTTAGTCTGCTATTACAATCGTGTCTCAATGATCGATCCTTGACGTGTAATGTCAAACTTTTGACACATTTCCCATACAAAAACTGTCAAAGTTGTCAAATATCGGGTCGATGACTGGTCATTTTTTTTTTGGGACAATCCCACCACACTATTCCCAGCCACTGCAACTCCTGAAAGCCAGAATCAACAGTGGAGTCCGCCAGAAAAGCGCCGAAGCAATGAAGCTCGACGAGTCCCGGAGAAACGATTCAACTGTCTTGGATCCCGCAACGAATCCAAGACTGACTGGTCATTGAGACACAATTGTAATAGCAGACTAGGGCCCGGACTTGTGATCAATACTCCTGCCTTTTCTGAATGAGAAGAGATCTTTGTCCTGCAGTTACAGGCTGTGGCATTATTTACACTGTCTCTTCAAAAACATACCCATTCTATAACGGGCCTGTTGGTCTAGTGGTCAGTGAGCTGTCTGCTAAACCAACGGTCGTGGTGACTCCCACCCAGGACAAACTTTGTGTGTGCAGCATGATTGTTTGTTCTGCTGGATACGTCATTTATTTTAGGTGTCATTTCTTTCAACGACCAACCGACAGCTGGCTGTCGGGCTGCTATTGTCTTTCTATTGTGTCTTGAATCACGTGTGTTTGAAGATTTAATTATGTAAGTACTAGCTTCTGCCCGCGGCTTCGCTCGCGTTAGAAAGAGACAAAAAGTAGCCCATGTTACTCACCATCCCTTCGACTATCACCACTTAAAAAATAACTTTAATCCGTCGCTCCGTATTGCCATGAAAGACAAACAGACTGACAGACAGACGCACTTTCCCATTTATAATATTGGTATGGATGTATCAGTTGTCTGGCTCCCATACAGGCTTTAAGATTGAGCCGTGTGTTTTCTTTTAAAATATTTATTCGCCAGACAGGTCAAACCTAGATCCAGACGTGTCACAACTTGTTGCAATAAAGCGTTAGAAACCTGACTAGACAACACGGCACCTTGTGAGATAGCTCGTCACCTCGCGAGCTCAATGTTAGTGCGTGGGTAGACGGGTCGTTCTGACTGACAAATTAGTCGACGACTTCTATGGCTCGGTTCGAATAGGTCGAATTCTGTACGTTATGTTTGCAACTGTTGAATTAAACCTTATTTGCTAGAATATAGGTTATACATGGTGACGACAATTTTAGAGTTTCACTATATTCGACATACATCAAGTCGTGCAAATATTTGTGACAATTGGGTCAAAACAATACATATTTAAACATGCATTATATACACAATTAATAAAAATAAAAAAAGTGCGTTGTCTTATTAAATAGTCTATTAATTTCATGGTGTGATTGATACATACATCTATTAAAATTGTATAAATAAGTATTAAGTACAATTTGTTTTGAGGTTAGCTGAGCCTGTAGCTTTGTATTCCATACTTTGTTTAACATAATTAACAAAATTCAATTATTATTAGTAGGTAGCTGTCCCCCGCGGTTTCACTCGTGTTATGTTAGGTCTTCAGTTACTGTTCCCTGATATATAATTATAAATAAATAAAAAATAAATATATTGGTTAGGGACCTTGACTGCTAAGCCGGAGGCCGTGGGTTCGATTCCCACCCAGGACTAACTTTGTGTGATGAGCATGTTTGTTTGTTCTTTGTCTGAGTGTAATTTGTCTATTATATGTAAATTATATAAGTATGTTTATCAGTTGTCTGGTTACCATAGTACAAGCTCTGCTAAGTTTGGGATCAGATGACCGTGTGTGAGTTGTTGCGGAATGTTTATAATAGTTACCGTGACCCTGGAACATAAACGGCAATCGAAGGAACATGAGTGGGTTTTAGTCAGTAAGAGTCTGACACGCCCTCCCGCCGCACCTAGGACGGGAGCAGTCATTGGATGATTTCCCACTCACCAAAAAAAAACCGTGTGTGAGTCCAAGAATATTCATTTATTTAAACAAATACTGTTACTCCTCCTCTGCCGTGAGTCATAGCTGGAGAATATACAAGTGATGTTATGTTGCTTATTACCCAATATTAAAGAATAACCATGACCCACTGTTTCATTTTTGATTGCTGCTCTGCTTCTGTAGGTCGTGTCGTGATGTTATATAGCATTAACCTTATTTGAAAAATGGCCTTTCTAACAATAAAATAATTTGTTTTGAACCCATACTTTCTGTGATCAGAACGTTCAACTCCACAATCTTTGCAACTCTTTAATTTGACTTATTAAACGAATTTTATTTAGTAAATAGGAAAAAAATTACACTTTTACACGTCATTTTTTTCTTATTTTAATCGAACGATGGAGCCGGTGCTTCCTAGCTAGAATACTCTGAGAAGAAACATCCGAAACAAACTCAGAGGTCAAAGTCTCTTTTGAAGTCCTTACAATATTGTATTGGTCAAATTATGCGAGGGCCATGAAGGTAAACTGAAGTGATATCTTTTTATGAGAAATATTTATTTTTATAATTTGACTTTGACAATCATTACTGTCAGTAGGTACAGACCGTGTACCTAGACACTTATATTTTAAAATTCAACACAGAAATGAGACAGGCAACCATTTTAAATTAACATATTTTAAAGTTAAGAATTATTTTTGAGTGCAAATTGTGAATATTTGAGACATTTTGAGAAGCAGTTATTCAGAGAGTGTCCCATGTTTTATTTAACTCAATCTATTGGCCAATACACTTTTTAATGTTACTTAAAAAAACTGAAAAGAAAGAGGATTGACTATTTTGATGGTTTTTCTAGAATTATACTTTTTTAAATTCAATTATTTATATTGCTACATCGGCTACGGTGGTACAATATGTGAAACCTTTTTAATATTATGAGGTCATGTACCATGTAATAAGAAATAAATGATATTCTATTCTTAAGTTTTTGCATAGTTTTATTAGAAACTGTTTAAGAAGTACTTGAAACAAAAAATGCTATCTATCCTTTTTTTTTCCGCCCGAATCCGATACAGGAACCTCCCGATCTGACCATGTCCGGTGAGGACCTGTGTCAAGCGAAACGTGAGAGCGCCGTGGCGCCTCTCCAGCCACTCTTCAAAGAGGGGTCTTACCGCCGCTATCACGGCGTGCCCAGCACTAGGTTGCGACAGTCGTTGTCTCCATTCCGCCATGAGATCTCGCCGGAGCTCCGTGAGACGTGCCGCGATAACCCGCGGCATCGGGACTTCACCCCGGCGTTGCATTTCCACGCGCCACTCGTACGTGTGTGCAAGGACTGTTGCCTCCAGATCCCACGGCGGGACGCCGGCAAGGAGGCATGCCGCCTCACAGGAGACCGTGCGGTATCCCCGCACCATGCGAATGGCCATGACCCTCTGGGACGCCCTCAGAAGCCGGGCCGATCCTTCTAATATTATTAATGTAAAAGTTTGTGGGGATACTCTTTCACGAAAAATCTCATCACCATCTCCTTAGCCTATACACAACTATGTTGGGGTCGGCTTCCAGCCTAACCGGATTCAGCTAGATACCAGTGTTTTATGTGAAGCGACTGACTATCAGACCTCCACAACCAGTTACTGGGCGACATGATATCCCTTGGCTAGACTGGTCAGACTGTCTGGTTTTTTACCACCCATTAAGACAGTCAAAGTTTTATGATAATATTAGCTTTTGCCCGCGACTTCTTCCGCGTGGAATAATAGTTCCCGTTCCCGGGGGATTTCGGCGAAGAAAACTATCCTATGTCCTTTTCGGTTCTTAGACTGTACCAAATTTCATTCAAATCGGTTTAGTGGTTTAAGCGTGAAGAAGAGACAGACAGAAAGACAGACAGACAGAGGTACCTTCGCATTTATAATATTAGTATGGATTACTGTACAAATTTTGATAAAACTTTACCATATATAGTTCAGGCTGTGCCCAGTGTGTTCAAATGATATTTTATTTGTTTCTAGCTGTTCCCCTCAGTCCCTCGCGTAATGTTGTGTTTGCTTACAGCTCCGTATCCGTACGACATAGCGTGATATTATATAACCTATGTTATTCTGTAGTGTAACCTATGTCACTGTAAAGTTAAAAAAAAAACATTCAGTGCTTGCACTGTTTGGACAGGTCCACTCAAATCTGTGTGCTTCTCTCATCTAGAGATCCCTTCAGTTTACCTTCATGGTCCTCGCATAATTTGACCAATACAATATTGTATGGACTTCAAAAGAGACTTTGACCTCTGAGTTTGTTTCGGATGTTTCTTCTCAGAGTAGTCCAGCTAGGAAACACCGGCCCCATCGTTCGATTAAAATAAGAAAAAAAATTACGTGTAAAAGTGTAATTTTTTACCTATTTACAAAATAAAGTTCGTTTAATTCGTTTAGTAGCTTTCGCGTGAAAGAGTAACAAACATCCACACACAATCAAAAGTTTGACATTTATATTGTTATCAGGACCATTCAAACCTTCGAACACACGTGATTCGAGACACAATAGCAGCGCGACAGCCGGCTGTCTCTTGCTCAATGAAAGGTTAAAGAGTTAAAAATCAAGCTAAAAATGGTCGTTTGTCTTAAAGCCTTGTCCCTGCCTGCCCTCCAGGCATGATAGCGTGAAGGTACAAGAGGAGGGTGACGCAATGACCACGCCCTTCTCCACTCAATAATAACAACCGAATTGCGTCTGTGTCGCGGTGTCGAGCGAAATGGGGCGTTTGAGGTAATGTCTGAGTTTTAAGTGAATCCATACTAATATTATAAATGCGAAAGTAACCATACTAATATTATAAATGCGAAAGTAACTCTGTCTGTCGGTCTGTCTCTTCTTCAGACACTGAACCGATTTGAATGAAATTTGGTACAGATATAGTCTGGGATCCGAGAAAGGACATAGGATAGTTTTTATCCCGTTTATACCCCCGGGAACGCGAACTATTATTCCACGCGGACGAAGTCGCAGGCAAAAGCTAGTACTTATCTAAAGTAAGATATTTTTTTTCGACGAGCCAGTTTGCCTAGTGGCTAGTGTCCACGACTAATTCACACAGGGCCATCTAAAACTAAACAGACATATATAGCCAGACAGCTGATATGTTATATATAAATACATACGAATCATAGATGAATTACACCCAGACACAGAACAAACAATCACACTCACCACACACGTTTGTCCTCACGAATCGGACCCACGACCTTCGTCATAGCAGTCAGCGTCAATCAAGACCTAAAGGGATGATGATCCTTTAGCGGGTAGACCAAGGACAATCAAAAATGATTAAATTTGATGAAATTAATCTGCATTTCATTCATTTGCCGACTACAATTAGTTATTCTATAGCTTACTAGCTTTAGCCCGCGGTTTTGCTCGCGTTAGAAAGAGACAAAAATAAGCCTATACCTATCACTTTTTAATCCCTCAACTACCTCTACTTAAAAAAGTCACGTCAATTCGTCGACAAACTGAGACACACACCTTCCCATTTATAATATTAGTATTTATTTTATTTTACTAAATAGTCAATAGTCAATAGTCAAATCGTTTATTTTCATTAGGCCAAAAAAAGGCACTTTGAAACGTCATTTACAAAAGTGATTCTAGTTGCCCATTCCAAAATGTAGTTTCGTATGGAGAAGAATGGGCAAGAAACTCCATACTTACCCTTTTAAAAATAATCGTGTTACAAAGTTTTTTTTTACATGGTTAAATGTGAATTAGAATGAATATAAAATAAAATAAAATAGAAAGTTTTACTAAAACCCAGACATTTAACTAAACGCCGAACTGTAAGCCCGCACCACGACCTAAGCCCATGTGTACACTAAGCAAACAATAAGGCCCGCCACACACTGCCAGACTGGTTTTTTGTCGCAGACGCTAAAAAAATTGTCTACAAACGATAATGCGCGGCTGGCATTATTATTACTACGTGTTACTCGTTCTGCTATATAGCACGTATACTAAAATTATTATTATGTTGAAGAATACTATAAAATGTCTGTTTGCTGTAATTTTAAATGGTTGCAGTTTTGGACAGTGACGGTTTTCATTTTTAAATTTTCACCTTTCGACGACAACTACGACAGCCGGCAGTCGCGTTGCTATTGTCTTTCTATTGACGGGCCTGTTGGTCTAGTGGTCAGTGACCCTGACTGTTAAGCAGAGGTCGTGGGTTCCATTCCCACCCAGGACAAACTTTGTGTGATGAGCATGATTGTTTGTTCTGTGTCTGTGTGTTATTTACTACTGTCCCAGGATGTTTATTTATTATTAACCGACTTCAAAAAAAAGTGTATTATGTATGTTTTTCCGCGATTATCTCGCGTTTGGACGAACCGATTTTAATGCGGTTTTTAGCAAAGTGTTTGTTACATTCTGGGGAAGGTTTTAGTATATAACACTTGGATATCCTGTGATTGTGAGTTTCATTTTGAAAGTTAGGTACTCTAAAGTGTACTCAGATATTGGGACTCTAACTAAAAAGTAAAAAATAAAAAACTTTTTCAAAAAAAAAATGATAACCGACTTCAAAAACTAAAAGCTCAAAAATAACTATTTCTTAAGTCGGTGGCTTCTCTTTTGCCGGTCGATTTGTGTTGCCTTGCCACCGACTTCCGAAATAGTTATTTTTGATCTTTTAGTTTTTGAAGTCGGTTATCTTTTTTTTATTTTATTGTGTTTAAAATCACGTGTGTACGAAGACTTCAATATAATAATAGATCTATATATAATGGTAAACTGACTGACTGGCTGACTTACTGTTGATATATCAACGCACAGCACAAACCGCTGCTCCTAGAGACATGAAACTTGCAGGGTGTGTTCTTTGTGAAGAGTAGGTTACCACTGAGAAAGGATTTATGGAAATTCCACCCCTGAAGGGGTGGAATAGGAATAAGAAACTACTTATAAATTAAAACAATTAATTTGACAAAACAAAAAACAGCCAAGTGTGTGTCGGACCAGAGGCCTAGACAAGTGGCATTGTAGAATAGATAGCGACATATTATAAGCTTTCGATATACAATTTGACATCTCCATACATTTGACAATCTATTCGTTTTCGCTATCTATTGTACAATGCCACTTGTCCAGGGGGGCTGCACAGACAAGAGTTCCAATCTTGTGCAAATAAGTAAGTTTTATTATTTTTATTTTTTAGTACAAAATGATTTAAATATTTTAAATTTATACAAAAACCGGCCAAGTGTGAGTTGGGAACAAAGATTGCAAAAAAAAAACGGTAAGGTAGGTTTTTTGTTCTAGTTTTGGAATATGGTTACTAAACAATTTGAGGTACTGTCTCGCTCCTGCGGGTCATAGCGTGATGTTATGTAGCTTATGTGTTATTCTGGTGTATATGCTATATTACTGCAAAGTTTCAACAAAATCCAACCAGTAGTTTTTACATGAAAGAGTAACAAACAAACATACATCCTCACAATCTCAAAATAAATTATTACTAGCTGTTACGCGAATAAAAACTATCCTATGTCCTTTCTTAGACTATAGACTGTATCTGTACCAAATTTCATTTAAATCGATTCAGTGGTTTTGGCGTGAAAGCAACAACCATCCACACTCTCACACACATACAAATTTTCACATATAATATTAAGTCGGATACACCGACATCAAAATCCTCTCAGTAATTTACGACATACACCACATAAACACACAAACAACACCACAGGTAACAACCCATGTCCTTACATAGACTCATAGACCCATCACCACATAGAAATAGATAAGATATAGAAAAAAATAAGAAAAAAAAATACCGTGCTCTGATTGGACGACCCTTTTTTTGTAATAGGGCCCCCGAATAGTGAAGTGTCTAGGATAGTAGAACAGGTTCTAGGGCCCGCTCGACCAATCAGGAGAGGTTATATATTTACTCGTTTGTATCATTTTTGTGCCGTTATCTCTTCATCTGTTCGGATTTTAAACTTTGTGGTTTGAGTTGTGAAGGAGTGCTTTTTTATTATTTTTTTGTTTAAACTTTTTTTTATACGGCATCTTTGTTTAAACGGTTTTTATTTTAGCAACGCTTTTTTATTTTATTTTAAAGAAAACGATTTACCTAGTAACTTTAATTTGGGTACATTTTTCCTGTGTAATTAACTTTTAATAAAAATAATATATTATTAAATATTTTTAATGGCTTTTGAAGGAAGGAGTAGACAGAGATTGTGCTTTTTTAGGGTTCCGTATGTATGCTAAATTAAAAATAGAACCCTCACAGTATGACTTGTTTGTTTGTCTGCCAGTCCAGTGTATCTCGCAGAGAGACAGACAAACAGAAACGGCAAAAATCTCAAATAAGTACTAAAATAATCCTACACTCTCCAATTACTGAAAAATATTTAAAAAAATTTTTCCAATTTTTATTTTACCACTTTGTCGGCGTGATTGATATACATATTGGTACCAAATTTCAGCTTTCTAGTGCTTACGGTCACAGAGATTAAGCGAGGACGGACGGACAGACAGACAGACATGGCGAAACTATAAGGGTTCCTAGTTGACTACGGAACCCTAAAAAGGTGTTCTGCCAAGTCGTTTGTCGTAGAAAGAAATTAAATGCAAATTGAGTGGCTAGCTGGTGGCAAGCTTCCAAACGTTAATCTTGATATACAATGTTATTAACAGCCTTACTTAAGAATGCCTGTTGGTCTAGTGGTTAGTGATCCTGACTGACATCCTGAGGTCGTGGCTTCGACTCCCACCCAGGACAAACTTTGTGTGATGAGCATGATTGTTTTTTCTGTGTCTGGGTGTAATTATGTATAATATGTATGTATTTAAAAATTATATAAGTATGTTTATCAGTTGTCTGGTTACCATGGTACACAAAATACCTCTGCTTAGTTAAAAAAATGGTGACTCAGTGATTAACACCCGCTTCCCATGTATTTTAGGGTTCTGTACCTCAAAAGGAAAATATGTAACCTAGCTGATTCTTTATCTCGCGAGTGCGTGAAGATATAGAGTTGAGATTAAAACTATATACTCATTTCTATAGTAACTTGAAGCTGTGAAAAAAACAAACTTCAAAGTAACATAAATGTTTGTACAAAAAATAAAATAACCCCCTTTTTAAAAAACATAAAATAACTAAACTAAAAAGTTTGTTGTATTGCATTGCCAACAATTTAATTTTTTATTTTATTTTAGTTTTTAAGGCGGTTTTATGTTGTCTGAATGAGTAATCTAAATCTAGTCCAATCTAGGTTGACGCCAAACTAAATATAATAACATCATTGATCCATACTAATATTATAAATGGGAAAGTGTGTCTGTCTGTCTGTCTGTCTTTCTGTCTGTTTGTCTTTCTGTCTGTTTGTCTTTCTTTTACGGCAAAACGGAGCGATGAATTGACGTGATTTTTTGAGTGGAGATAGTTGAAGGGATGGAGAGTAACATAGGCTACTTTTTGTCTCTTTCTAACGCGAGCGAAGCCGCGGGCAAAAGCTAGTATGTACATGTATGCGAGGGTTACTAGAGTTCTCTAAATTCCTGGTAAATCCCACCATTTAATCCAGACTTGATAGCTATGGGCCCAACTGTGAAGTACTAATATAGGTACTTACCCTTTCAAAAACATAAAGAATTTTCTAAATCGAGCCACGCGTTTTCGAGTACCTAAACGGGTAACATACATAAAAAAAAGATTTCGACGAATTGACAACTTCCTCTTTTTGAAATCGGTTTAAAAAAAGATACGGCAGTTTATGTCGCTAAAAACGTATATTTTGACACTCTCCAGGGAATCAAAATTCATAAAAAACTAAACGTTTGAAACGATTCGACAGGGTCTGCCTTTGACCCAAAACTTATGTAATTTGGCATGAAGCTCTGTCATTTAGCACCAGTTAAGAAAAATATCTGAAAACCATAAATTTGTAGGATCTCAAAAAATTAATAAATCTTCGTCAAGATTTCTATACCTGGGGCCCTAGTCTGCTATTATAATCGCGTCTCAATGATAGATTTTTGACGTGTAACGTCAAACTTTTGACACATTTTCCATACAAAAACTGTCAAAGTTGTCAAATATCCGGCCGATGACTGGTAATTGAGACACGATTGTAATAGCAGACTTTGTAAGTTTGTACGAACCCTCGGTGATTTTTTTACTGTCTTGGCAATAAATAGGGATGAGGACTACATTAAAGAAAAGCATTCTCTTTAGTCCGTCTGTTAGACCGTCCAAAAATACTAGACACGCATTTTTCGCTTGATCAAATTAATAAAAAAAATACAAAAACAAAGAGCATCAAAGTCCCAGAGTAGGAGCTTATGGCGTCACTGTTCAGTAAAAATTGTACCTAAGCGTGACGTCACGCGAAACTTCAACGCACTGTATCGTCGTCATTTTCCCGTTACGAGAAAAAAGATAAAATACTTAAGTATCCAATTTTTTTTGACAAATTACCTAACGGTCAAATGGCTGAATACTCAAACGTTACTTAACTTGAAGACGCAGTCAAATCTATTGCTGTCTTTACTTTATGCCTATAGAGTGACAAAGACAGCAACAGATTTGAGAGCGTGTAGTCAAATCGTTTATTTTCATTAGACCAAAAAAGGAACTTTGAAACGTCATTTACAAAAGTGATTCTAGTTGCCCATTCCAAAATGTAGTTTCGTATGGAGAAGAATGGGCAAGAAACTCCAGTTATATGGAGTTTCTCGACCAAGCGACAGCCGGCTGTCGCGCTGCTATTGTCTTTCTATTCTCTCTAACTTGCGTTCTAAGGTTTAAAGTCAAATGACGTTTAAATTCGGCCATAAATAGTTTTTTTGCCGTCTCACCAACAGTACGGAACCCTTCATAGACGCCCGGCTCACACTTGGCCAGTGATTTTTTATTGCTTCTGTACAAGTCATGGACCTCTAAACACGTGTATAGATACACGTGTCGAGGCCTATTTTAGCACGTTCAGCCTCATAGGCGTAAAGAGGCCAGTTTCGCGTGTCAAAGTACTGTTATCAGCACTGATAGCTTATCATCTGGGGCGCCGCGGCGTCTGACGTTCATTTTGGACCGTCACGACTTTTGTGAAAAGAGGCTTAGCAGGGGGCTGGCTTTATTAGTTTTTTTTTTGGGGAGTGGGAAATCATTAAATGACTGCTCCCGTCCTGGGTGCGGCGGGAGGGCGTGTCAGACTTTTACTGACTAAAACCCATGTTCCTTCGGTTGCCCTTTATGTTCCGGTAACTATTATAAACATTTTGCTACTGCTTGGTTTGGCTCTGGCTTTGTCTGTGTGGTTGATTAACAGCGGCACTGAAGTCGCTATTTAACCTTTTAACGACCAAGCGACAGCCCGCTGTCGCACTGCTATTGTGTCACGTGTGTTCAAAGGTTTAAAAAGTAGTTTGTATAATAGCCTATATGTCCATTCTTAAGATTATACTAGCGTATGGCCAATTCAATTAATCATTTACTATAAAAATATAATAAGGTGTACTGTAAAAATATACTAGCTGTCCCCCGCGGTTTTTCCCGCATCTTTAGTTACAACTCCTATGGCCTTACAGCCATCCTGGATACATGGGCTTTCCAGGGTATTTAGTCTGAACGGCCCAAATCGTATGGCCCGCGGGCCATTCGACCGTTTACAAAAATCGCCTACGTTCGAAAGGACCGGTGATAAAATGATTTCAAAATTAATTTAAAGGTACAGTCGCATACATTGTAATAGTCGCTAAGTTTATGAATTTTAACTATTTAAATATTTAATTATTTTTGATGATTTGTTTCTTTAAAATAAGACTGATTTTTATTTAATTTTTTTTTAATACTAACCAACTTTTGTAAACATTTTATGTTATTGTTGATTGTTTTTCTAAGGAAGATAATACAAATCTAAGAAAAAAAAATTAACTTTTATTTCAACATTTAAACTTTTGCACCTGAATGTACTGTTTATGACACTGAATTTGTTTACCAGTTTTTATCACCGGTCCTTTCGAACGTAGGCGATTTTGTTTACGGTCGAATGGCCCGCGGGCCATACGATTTGGGCCGTTCAGACTAAATACCCGCTTTCCAACACAAAAATATTTATTCACAGCGAAACAGTACTTTCTAAGATTGGCGTGCTTTCAATCAAACAAACAAATAAAAGTCATTAACTTTATAATATAATGCCCTTACTAATAATCACTGTGTAAAGTTATGCAATTAATTTAATAAAGCCTGTGTAACCATACATTTTTTGACATACAAACCTATCATAACTATAGGCAGCGTTTATTAGTAAGGCGCTTAGTGTAGATTAAAGAATAGCTTATGTTCTTCCTTGATATTTATGTTTCACCGTAAGTAAAAATTATATCAAAATCTGTTCAGTGGTTTAGTAATAAGAGCAGAGTTACATTAACACCATACTTCCTACTATAACTATGTAAGTTTCTAAAATAACATGGATAATGGTATGTTTGTTACTCTGTCAAGCAACAACTACTAAATGGATTGTAGTAAAACTGTATAGAATTACCTAAAGCTTACTCGCACAGGTATAATTTTTTTTTGTTATATAGTTTCATGTTTTTTGTTGCGTTATTTTTCTTTCCTGTGTGTGACCAGAATTAATGTTTTTGACGTGACAACGTCTTAAATTAGGTTGCGGCTGGGAGTCACTTATGAAAAAGTGTAACGCTCGGTAACGTTACGATGAGTCACCGAACGAGAGAGAGGCCCGCCGAATGCCTTGCGTCCTTGCGTCTCTCTCCCACTCAACTATGATCGGTAAAAGACGTTGTCACGTAAAATCTTCGCCCGTAAAACCGACTTTACAGGCAACCATTTTTTCTTTCTTTCTTACTCATCAGATTAATACATAGGCTATGTATAACACCACGCTATGGCCCTCAGGAGCGGAGCAATAACCGAAGACCTAACAATGAATGACGATGAAGTTGTGGGGGAGGACTATTGTCAACTAATCTAGATGATCGGTATCTGTAAAGGTGACCAACCGATAACAAACAATAATGCTCTAATGGAAAAGTCTATTATCATTAGATTGGCTCAGAAATTTACCTGTAGTTGAGCTAAATTTACCTGTAGTTAAGCTAAATTTACCTGTAGTTAAGCTAAATTTACCTGTAGTTGAGCTAAATTTACCTGTAGTTGAGCTAAATTTCTGACAAATGCTAGCACTGTCTGGACAGGTCCACTCAAACCTGTGTGCTTCTCTCATGAAGAGAGCTACTTAGCCTTAATGGCCTTCGCATGATTTGACCAAAACAATAGTTGACCTCTGAGTTTGTTTCGGATGTTTCTTACCCAACGTAAAAGAAGTCAGCTACGAAACATGGTCACATATTTAAGCAAAAATCCATTACCAACGTCTAAACCGGAGGTCGTGGGTTCGATTCCCACCCAGGGCAAACTTGTGTGATGATCATAGTTTGTTCTGTGTCTGGGTGTACTTTATTCATAACGTGTATGAATATAAACGATATCAGTTATCTGGTTACCATAGCACAGGATATCTGGTTTGGGATCGGCCGTGTGTGAGTTGTCCCAGGATATTTGTTTAGCCATCCTGAATCGACGAGCGATGTCGTGTGGCATTGTATGTATCGTAGACACAACAACGACTAAATATACCAATCAATGAATTCAACAATTTAACTAATTACAAGAGAATTAACAAGTCTACTTTCAATAAATAATAATAGATTTTTAACAAGACAAGTGCAGTTTTAATGAATCGGGTTAAACTAATGTTGCTCTATAATCATTACATAACTAGTATAAAACAAAGCTTTCCGCTATTTGTCCCTATGTAAGCTAAGATCTTTAAAACTACGCCATGGACTTTAATGCGGTTTTTAATAGATTTTTGAAAGAGAGATTGATTCAAGACAAAGATAGTAGAAACAAACCGAAATTTTTAAAGCAGGGGCTGGTCGGTAGTATTTTTCATCAAAAATGTTGGATGAATGACGACTGACTGACGTTGACAGCCAAACGTACGTTTTGACAGTCAAACCCTTAGAGACCTGAAACTAGACGATGTGTTCTTTCTTTGTAAAAGTTTTTATTGTACTCCTTGATGGGGTAAAAAGAAGTGTATATTCTTTCGTCATTCATGACTTTTAGAATTGATTGTAAAAAACCCTTGTTTTGCCTGTAATCAATTTATGTCACTTTTCGTTTCATAAAACTTGCACAATAGGCGAGACGACAAAAAAAAGTAATTGGTCCGTCAGATAGATTATCAAAAAATTTTGGACACGTATTTTTTCTGTAAACGAAGAATGACGACGATACAGTGCGTTAAAGTTGCGCATGACGTTATGATCTGATACCATTTTTGCAGGACGGTGACGTCAAAAGCCCCCCCTTCCCCACTCCGGAACTTTGTTGCTCTTTCTCTTTGTATTTTTTTATAAACTTGATCAAGCAAAAAATACGTGTCCCGTATTTTTTGCCGATCTATCAGTCGGACTAAACAGAATGCCATTTTTTTAATGTCATCCCTTAATTGTAATTTAAATGGAATAAATTAGTCTTGTATTTCTTGTGTTCTAAGGTTTACATTCGTGTTTCATTGTGAAACTACAAGTACGTCTATAATCTCGACCTTTCCGCTATCGGTTATAAACAAGGACAACCGCCTCTATTTATCTCTATATCTAGTAATTTAATAAAGGTATCGACTATATAATATCTATATAACTCAAGGACGGTATCTGATTAGCTTTCTATGTATTTGGTCTGCTAATAAAATAGTGCCTCGCTCCTCTTCAAAAGGGAAAATAGGTGGTATGGTCAATAAATAAAATCTGTGCTAATATTATAAATGCGAAAGTAACTTTGTCTCTCTATTGTACTCCTGCATATTTGTTTGTATTGTGTCCTTTACTGTTTTTGTCCTATTGGTGTACAATAAAGCATATTCTATCTTCTATAGTTTTCATCCCGGAAATCCCCCGGGAAAGGGAGCTATTAATCCACGCAGACGAAGTCGCGGGCAAAAGCTTGTGTACATAATTATATAACTCAAAGGTGACTGACTGACTGACATAGTGATCTATCAACGCACAGCCCAAACCACTGGACGGATCGGACTGAAATTTAGCATGCAGGTAGATGTTATGACGTAGGCATCCGCTAAGAAAGGATTTTTGGAAATTCCAACCCTACAGGGATAAAATTGGGGGTTGAAGTTTTAAAAATCACGGGGGCGAAGCCGCGAGCAAGCAAGCTAGTTAATGATAAATATCTTGGGACAACTCACACACGGCCATCTGATCCTAAACTAGGCAGAGTATGTGTTAAAGTAGACAGACAACTGATAAACATACTTTAAATATAATTCAACATTACTAAGCAGAACAAAGGTATAGAAATTTTGAAGGTAGAGGTATCGTGTCGCCCAGTTACTGGGTTGTGGAGGTCTGATAGACAGTCGCTTCACGTAAAGCTCTGGTATCCAGCTGAGTTCGGTTAGACTGGGAATCCACCCTGACATTGCTGGGAAGAAGATAGGGAAATGATGACATTACGTGAAGAAAACTTTACCTTAAAAAAATATTGCGGAATGTTTATAATAGTTACCGTGACCCTGGAACATAAAGGGCAACCGAAGGAACATGAGTGGGTTTTAGTCAGTAAAAGTCTGACACGCCCTCCCGCCGCACTCAGGACGGGAGCAGTCATTTGATGATTTCCCACTCCCCAAAAAAAAAACCTTAAAAATTTGACTCAAGTCATATTAATGGCTAGTATTGTCCATTGTTTCACGATGATGTTATAACCTTTAGCTTTCCTATGTAAATAAACTAACTAAAATTATTTTTTTATCTGAACTCTTCAATTAGTACCAGCAATTTCTAAGATTAGCACGTTCAAACAAACAAACCCTTCACCTCTAATATTACTAAAGATGCTCATACTTAAAAGCGAGCGACGCCACGGTCAAAAGCTAGTTTCTTAAACAGTAACTATGTCATAATGCAAAGCACAGTGTCCTATATATACATTATTTCTATGTATATTTTAATCGAACTGTGAAGGGGTGGCAACCCCCCCTAACCCCTCGCAACCCCGGCACCCCCTCTTTCTGTATTTCTGGTTCTATTGATGCCCAAATTCCCAAGGCTCTCTCTTAGTGTGGGAGAGGGACGCAGGTATGATTGTGTGTGGGTGAGAGCGAGAAAGGTATAGTCTGCAGTCGTATGCGCTGCGGGTTAGGGTGGGGTGCCAGTGTAAGCGATGCTTACTGTTTTATTATTCTTCGGATTGCATTTATTTTTTGTGTTTAATGTCTGTCATATTTTTAGGCAGTCGTATTTTTTTTTACTTAAAACTCTGATTTCATTTGTTTTGTTAATGTTTTTTATTTATATATGATATGATTTTCTTTTCGGTCACCTTTAAAACAATCTTTGTCATAATTTCTAGCCAACTTACTCCTTTAATCCATACTTAATCCATAGGTACTAATATTATCAATGTAAAAGTAACTCTGTCTGTCTGTCTCTTCTTCACGCCTAAACCACTGAACCGATTTGAATGACATGTGGTGCAGATATAGTCTGGGACCCAAGAAAGGACATAGAATAGTTTTCATTCCGAAAATAATCCGGAACGGGAACTTTTATTCCATGCGGACCAAGTCGCGGGCAAAAGCTAGTCCGTACTAACATTATAAATGCGAAAGTAACTCTGTCTGTCTGTCTCTTCTTCACGCCTAAACCACTGAACCTCTCGTAACTCGGAACTCTGCTCGTCTGTCTCGCTTTCACGCCAAAACTCCTGAACCGATTTAAATGAAACTTGGTACAGAAATAGATCATAGCCTGAGACAGGACATAGGATAGTTTTTATCCCATAAATTCCACGGAAACGAGAAGTACGTGGAAAAAATCCGCGGGGAACAGCTAGCGAACTATATGCCTAACGCATTTCATGGATCGCTTAATCCCTTAGTGATAATTGTATAAAAATCTGATCGGTAACTTCTTTATACAAGCAAACAGGCAGAGACGTCTAGTCATGGCAAGGTTTCGTTTTTTTTTTTGGGGAGTGCGAAATCATCAAATGACTGCGGTGCGGGGTGCGGTGGGAGGGCGTGTCATACTTTTACTGACTAAATCCACTCATGTTGGTTAACTTCCCTGTTAGAAGAAGGTTACTACCAAATCCTAAATTCTCTACTTCTTACCCTACCCTACGTACACTCAAGTCAAGTTATGCCGAAAGGTTTATTAAATTGTTTTTTTTTGTTTTACAGGTTTAGTGTGACAGTAAGGATGCACAATTTTCAAAGTCAAAGGACATGTAAGTACAGTTTATGAGAAACTAGCGGTCGATTTCTAAAATATTTTAATTTTCAGCGCATTTTTTTACACAAATAAATGTAGTATGAAAACACGTTTTCATGATAAAGAGGATATATTTAATTATTCATATTTATATACATTGGTTCTATTTACAGAAAAATACTATTTCAAATGAGTGACTTCTTTTTTTTTTTTTTTTTTTTTAACAGGTTCACCAACAATTGAATACACTTAAGATAATAAAGATTCTGCACATGTAAAATGATAAATAAAATAACAGTGTAACAATCACTTATAGGTAAACACCTCATATACATTTAGACATTACAGTACAATAAGAAGTAATAATAACTATTTTTACTTAATACAATATTCAGCAAAAGAGAACTGAATTAAACTACTCTAAGGGTTAGCCAAGGTACAGAGTATATTTTTTATTTTACGAAGAGTGTCGTGGTGTACGTCAATTACATCACTATAGCCGTTGATTATTTTACTTAATCTAGCACAAGGGGAGTTGCTACCTAGAACTGTCTTTCTCACAGGTGGATAGAGTGGTGTGATTGATTTGCGAGGACGTTTAGAAGGTACGCGAAGTCTGAATAGAGCTAACAACTCGGGCGAGTCAATCTTATGTGTGAAAATTTTACTGGCAAATATTGCATCATTAATACACCTTCGATGTTCTAAAGATTTCATTCGAAAGTGCTCTAATCTGCGTTTGTAGGACAGAACCTTTTTCGAAATGCCATTGGAAAACGCCAGATGCCAAAGAAACCGTTTCTGGACTCGCTCAAGACGCAGTGAGTGTGTAGCGTAGTGAGGCCGCCACACTACACTACAATATTCTAAAATGCTACGAACGAGGCTATTGTATAGTAGTATTTTCGTTTCACTTTTTGTGAAAGATTTACATGTCCTCACGACAAAACCTAGCATTTTTGAGGCCCTTTTTATTATGTTGTCAATATGTGGGACAAAAGTTAGTTTTTTATCATAAATTACCCCAAGATCACGAATCGTGTCAACCTCGTTAACTTTTTCATTTTATTTATTTATTTATTTAAACTTTATGCACATATGTACAAAGGCGGACTTAATGCCTTAGGCATTCTCTACCAGTCTACCCAGGGTGGTGCAGAGATTATATGGTAGGTGCACTTAAAAAAGAAAAAGAAAAAGAAATGGAACTTAAAATTAAAAAAAAGAATAAACACAATTACCTACTTAATTATATATTAAAGTATATATTATATACACATAAATACATACATAAATACATACATACACAAATACATAAATACATATATAACAAAGAATGTAGTGACTGGTCAATAGACTCTGCTCATTTGTTCTGAAAATGAATCTTCAATTTCCGCTTAAATCCATAACGGCTACTAGCCGTCCTGATATCGAGAGGAAGCGCATTCCAGAGAAGAATGGATTGAATCCGAAAGGAAGAATGAACTAAATCCGAAGTATGAGAAGGGCAGAGTAAAAGAAGATTATTGGAAGAGCGCAGGTTTCTAGAGTGCGAATAACACAAAAATTGGAACTGAGAAATAAGATAGGAAGGAGGAGTGGGACAATGCAGCAAAGAGAAAAGCGTAGTTAGAGCACGCAAATTTCGCCTCTGGCGAATGGGCAACCAATTTAACTCAGCCCTGTAGTCAGAGACATGGTCATTTTCAATATAATAATTCGAACGTGTTATGGTTTTGTCGCTTTTTCGCGTGAATTTTATGTGGTAACACTTTTTCGCGTTGAGAATCATGTCATTATTGGAGCACCACTGAACAAGTCTGTTAATGTCACATTGGAGGAGTTTAGTGTCATCGTCACAGGTAACTACTTTTACTGCTTTCAAATCATCGGCATACATAAAGATTTTAGAGTTGGAAAAGCAGTCAGAAATATCATTTATAAAATAATTAAATAGAATAGGCCCTAGATGTGATCCCTGTGGCACTCCAGAAGAAATTTTTTGTAATGACGACTGATAGCCATTAATAACCACATAAAAATGTCTATCTAGCAGATATGAGCACAACCAATCAAGCAAGGAACCGAAGATGCCATAGGTGCTTAGTTTGGAAATCAAAATTTTGTGTGACACTTTGTCAAAGGCCTTGCTAAAGTCCGTGTAGATGACGTCTGCCTGTTGACCTGAGTCAATTGTCTTAGTCAACAATTCAGTAAAAGGAAATAAATTTGAACTTGTGGATCGATGTGCTACAAAACCATGTTGATCATCGCTAAGATATAGCTTGAGATGTCTCTGCACATGTGGGCAGACCAAAGACTCAAAGATTTTCGCAAATGTGGATAGTATAGATATCGGTCTGTAGTTGATTGTAGTCTCTTTACTGTCTGATTTGTGAACTGGGACGATTTTTGCGATCTTCCATTTTGAAGGAAATATGCCAGAAGAAAGTGATTTATTATAAATTAACGTAAGTGGTAAAACAAGTTTGGAGGAACACTTGACAATAAAAAATGGAGGTATACCATCAGGACTGCGCCCTTATTCGCATCTAAACTTTTTAATTTGTTTAATAAGGTAATGTCATCTATCACGGGACTATTTAAACCTAAACTGTAGTTTTCTATGTGCCGTGATGACGTTGATTTATAAGCAATATCTGAATTATGGTTAGACCCATAAACGGACGAAAACTGCTTGGCAAACATCTCGCATATTTCGATGCCATTTGATGTGGTGATTAAGCCATCGGTCATTGTCTTAGGGTATACACTTGATCCACCACGCTTCGTTTTAACATACCTCCAAAAAAGTTTAGGATTCTTATTTATATCCTGCTCTAAAACCTTTACGTAATCATGGTAACACTTTGTTGCTAAACTATCACAACGCTTTCCAATGTACTTCAATTCAAGTCCATCCAATGGGTTATAATACTTTTTGTATCGGAGTCTAAGTTTATTTTTTTTATTTAAAAGCCTTATTAAATTATGACTAAACCACTGAGGAAACTTTTGATTTTTAGGTACACGCAGAGGTATAAATTTTTGCATTGCTGAATTTAGAATTTCGTAAAATACTTCAAGCATATCATTCACATCACTACTTTCCCTGAATAATTCATTCCAGTTTTGTTCATCTAAAAAATTGCAGATTTGCTGATAATCGGCTTTAAAAAAGTTAGGCCTTGCTGTTTTAGTATTATAGGGTAGTCTAATTTCATTATCTAAAGAAATGACAATTTCTAAGGGAGGATGATGACGGTCAACAACACTCATAGGATACGTACATTCACACACTTCACATAACGGCTTAACTTATGAATTGTCAATGACAATTCATAAGTGCCTGTAAATGGTCTAAGTGAAATAAATGCGTTAAATTTTGAATTTTGAATGTATCTTTGATTTTTTTTCATATTATTTCAGTCATAGGATAAATTAAATTCCGTCGCACTTTGCTATGCTTTGATGTAAGTTTTTTTTTTTATTTTAATATCTAAATAATTTCGGATGTACCAAATAATTTGGTAAACGCTAGAGCACTGTACTACTTTTTTTTTTCAATTGTAGTTGATGAATTAATAAAAAACACAAGTTCTGTAATCCTGTAGAATTATGATGAAAATTAGTTCATCAAACACTCCATCACCTATAAACAAGTGGCATTGTAGAATAGAGTTGACATTTTATGTCAAAATTACAGCGTAAGCTTATGTCAATCTTATTCATTTGATAGTCTACTATTATATTCTAAATGGGAACGTGTTTGTTTGTCCATCTTTTAAGTGGATTTAGTTAAAGGGATGGAGAGTGACACTTTTTGTGTCTTTCTCTTTCTAGTTAATTTTATTATATCATCTACTTCTATTCTTCAATGCCACTTTTATAAAAAATCACTACCTTCCTCCGCTTCCCGCTAGCACTGCTACCACTCCCCGCCGGGCCGGGCCGCGCTCAGGCGGGGTCAACGGCCCGGCGGCTACTTCCGCGATCAAACACACCTAGCTCTATATAGTATGTACCTTTGTACAGCATATCGAACTGTGATCTCACCTCACTCTGATACTGTGATCTTAGGAACTCACTCTGATTCTGTGATCTCACCTCACTCTGATACTGTGATCTTAGGAACTCACTCTGATTCTGTGATCTCACCTCACTCTGATACTGTGATCTTAGGAACTCACTCTGATTCTGTGATCTCACCTCACTCTGATACTGTGATCTTAGGAACTCACTCTGATTCTGTGATCTCACCTCACTCTGATACTGTGATCTTAGGAACTCACTCTGATTCTGTGATCTCACCTCACTCTGATACTGTGATCTTAGGAACTCACTCTGATTCTGTGATCTCACCTCACTCTGATACTGTGATCTTAGGAACTCACTCTGATTCTGTGATCTCACCTCACTCTGATACTGTGATCTTAGGAACTCACTCTGATTCTTTGATCGCACCTCACTCTGATACTGTGATCTTAGGAACTCACTCTGATACTGTGATCTTAGGAACTCACTCTGATACTGTGATCTCACCTCACTCTGAAACTGTGATCTTAGGAACTCACTCTGATACTGTGATCGCACCTCACTCTGATACTGTGATCTTAGGAACTCACTCTGATACTGTGATCGCACCTCACTCTGATACTGTGATCGCACCTCACTCTGATACTGTGATCGCACCTCACTCTGATACTGTGATCTTAGGAACTCACTCTGATACTGTGATCGCACCTCACTCTGATACTGTGATCGCACCTCACTCTGATACTGTGATCGCACCTCACTCAAATACTGTGATCGCACCTCACTCTGATACTGTGATCGCACCTCAATCTGATACTGTGATCGCACCTCACTCTGATACTGTGATCGCACCTCACTCTGATACTGTGATCGCACCTCAATCTGATACTGTGATCGCACCTCACTCTGATACTGTGATCGCACCTCACTCTGATACTGTGATCGCACCTCACTCTGATACTGTGATCGCACCTCACTCTGATACTGTGATCTTAGGAACTCACTCTGATACTGTGATCTCACCTCGCTCTGATACTGTGATCCAGCTCATTTTAATCTTAGCAACCGCCAAGAGTAGGCAGAGACTATTCACAGTCAAAGTATTAAGATCGACTGGCCCGTTAGTCTAGTGATTAGTGACTATTGACTTGATTATGACTTTGACTGCTGCAGTCGTGGTGTCTGCCACCGAGGACATTTTTTGTGTGATGAGCATTGAAGCATGAAACATTTTCTGGGAAACATAATTCTGTCTATGAAACTTGAAGACAACAATACTCTGCCCCCCTAGACAAGTGGCATTGTAGAATAGATAGCGAAAACGAATAGATTTTCAAATGTATGGAGATATCAAATTGTTTAGCGAAAGCTATATCAATTCCATACATTAGACAATCTATTCCTTTTCGTTATGTATTCTACAATGCTACCTGTCTAGGCCCTCTGGCCAAGGTTAAAACCAGTCTTTGGGTTTAGGTTAGATTTTCAGGCAATTGTGGGTAAGAAAGCTTTTCTTCTCCACGATTTCCAAACCGTGAGAGAAGTGCACGTCTGTACTTCTAGAGTAAACAACAAAAAAAAAATAAGTAGAGAAAATATGCCAGTTGATATAAATATTGTGTTGTATATTGGTTTTTATTAGGTTCTAGAATAGGTGTAAATAATTAATCTTCCTATTTGTTAAATTGTTCGACAGTTCTATCACTCCTGATAGAACTGTTACCTTCTGTCACGAAATCAGATTTTATTTTTTAAGGAAATTTGTAAGAAAGTATTTTATTACGGTGACCATTAAGATTTTTGACATATTCATCACTTGATTTATTCAGCAGCACGCAAATTCTAAAACTACAACAAATGCCAAACATGGCCCAGGTGTTTCAGAACAAATACAGTTGCGAAGTACAGGTGTCGTTCTTGATATTAACAATCCGGTTGATAATGCAAATCTCAATATTGATAACAGCAATCTGATAAAAGAATTAGTTACCATTTATAGCTATGCATTATGTAACACTGATGCAATCATATCTCTGACTTGACATAACTGCTAAGAAGGAACTGAGTTAATTTTTAGTCACCCAGATAAAATGAAAGGCGTAGATAGGTTTACACGACATTCTATCTTCTAAAACGGCACACTAACGCACACATACATTTGGATGTCAAAGTAGGATGACATGATTCAAGTATTGCGAGTGAAGAAGAGACGAATATAATTTGTGGCAATTATAATTTTGTGAAATAACTACAGTTTAATGTGCCATCTGCTGGCTGCCTGTAACCTACCAACCCCTTTTTAGGGTTCCGTAGTCAACCAGGAACCCTTATAGTTTCACCATGTCTGTCTGTCTGTCCGTCCGTCCTCGCTTAATCTCTGTAACCGTTAGCACTAGAAAGCTGAAATTTGGTACCAATATGTATATCAATCACGCCGACAAAGTGCGAAAATAAAAATTGGAAAAAAACGTTTTATTAGGGTAGCCCCCCTATATGTAAATAGGGAAGTAGTTTTTTTTTTAATTACAACCCTGACGTGTGATATATTGTTGCGTAGGTATTTAAAGATGAATAGGGGTTTACTAAAATCATTTTTTGATAATGTCAATAATTTCGGAAATAATCGCTCCAAAAGGAAAAATCAAAGCGTCCCCCCCCTCTAACTTTTGACCCGTAGGTTTAAAAAATATGAAAAAAATCTGGAAAGTTGAACTTTATAAGGACTTTCTAGGTAAATTATTTTGAACTTGATAGAAAGAACAGTTTTTGTACAAAAAAGACAAAAAGGTTGTACAAAATAATTTTTGCGTACTTAGTATGTCAACGTAACAAATAGCCTTTTTTTAAACTTATAAGTAGGAACACTTATTGTGACGGACGGGAAACTACGGAACCCTACATTGAGCGTGGCCGGACACGCTCTTGGCCGGTTTTTTACTTATAACTAGCTTTTGCCCGCGACTTCGTCCGCGTGGGTTATTAGTTCCCGTTCCCGGGGGATTTCCGGGATCAAAACTATCCTATGTCCTTGCTCGGGTCCTAGACTATATCTGTACTAAATTTCATTTAAATCGATTCAGTGGTTTAGACGTGAAGAAGAGACAGACAGACAGAAAGACAGACAGACAGACAGACAGAGTTACTTTCGCATTTATAATATTAGTAAGGATTACTGGTACGTTAAGAGACTACATTTATTCAGATCTATTTAGCTTTTGTCTATAGAAAACCACGATTTTCATAATGCTTATCACCCAAAGATTTGCCACGACCTCCAGCTCAGCAGTCAGGGTCACTAACTACTAGACCAATAGACCCGTCAAACGACTATGAGAAGGATATGTGTGTCATGGATAAAACAGTAGCTTTTGCCTCTCTTCAAGGTCTAATCTTTATCTATATTTTTTTCAAAATTGGTTTTGCGCTATTGTCGTGAAAAAGTAAAAACATGCACGCTTTTCGCATTCAATTTTTTTTGTTCCCTTTATGTGATGTCCTTAATTAATGTTACTGGTTTGTTACTGGTGTTAACAATAAATAAAAGCCAATAAAAAATTAACATAGTCTAAAATCGTCAACTTACCTTGAGATAGTTTGAGCAACAGATACAAACTAAAACAAGCTTATTACTATCCCACTGCAGGGCAAAAACCTCTTCTCATATAGAGAAGGCACGAGCATTGATAATCACGCGCGCTCAATGCTTTTGGACTTCTGTTCACTACAGGTTTGGACCTGACAATCTCACGATGTTATCCTTCACCGATATAATGTTTAAATTATATTTCCGAAGCACATCTATTTAATATCAAAATATTCCCTTTGACATTATCATAAGACCGTAACCAAGGCCACAAGATCTTAACCTACCCTGAATTCAAAACGACTCAAAAACCATAAATCTCCGAACAACTGATCTATATTCTAATATCTACACCTCTTAAGACCTTAAACACAACATGGACCCTAAAAATAACATATTCTATAACTTCAATTGCAGAATCTAAAGCACGAGTAAATCGGTCATACATCGCGCGACCCCTTGTCGCAATCAAGGACGCTCACAAAGGGCCAAAGATCGAGCCCTGCGGAACACGCACAAAAAATACAACAAAAATCAACTTGCCTGCCTCTTATCAATTATTTTTCAACCAGTTTAAGCCTGACTAAGTGAAATGTTTATCTTACACTGCAATCCCAACTTTAAATACCTAAAAATAAGGTCTTAAGTCGATGTGTACAGTGTCAAAGGCTTGAGTCGAGTCGAAAGCTGTGCGATGTAAAAATTGCTGTTGCTATGTCGATGTGTACTTGAGATTTACTTGCGCTTGTCTTGTGCTGTCTTTTATTTGTGTTATCTTCTCGCTATTTACGGTTTTGGATAAGCATTAATGTTTTTTAAATCGATATTGCGTAGCTTCCGGTTATTGCGTGTGGTATTGTAGGTAACTATAGCAATAATAACTGTGCCCGCGTTTTTTTCCACGTGGTCCAAGTTGGACATGTAAGTTATCGTTAAAAGTAGGGATAAATCACTTTAGTCTGGCATTAGTAGCAACTAAAAATGTAAACAATATCCTTATTATAATTGACATACATATTGTAGACTAGCTTTTGCCCGCGACTTCATTTCAATGGAATAAAAGTTCTCTTTCCAGGGGGGTTCCGGGATGAAAACTATTTTATGTCCTTTCTCAGGTCCCAGACTAATATGTACCAAATTTTATTCAAATCGGTTTAGTGGTTTAGGTGTAAAGAAGAGACAGACACACATCATTCATATTTATATAGATTTTACCCGCGGCTTCGCTAGCGTTAGAAAGAGAGAGAACGTAGCTTATGTCACTCTCCAACTATCTCCACTTAAGAAATCACGTCAATCCGTCGCCCCGAGTGCCGTGAAAGACAAACAAACAGACAGACACACGCTTTCCCATTTATAATATTGCTAGTACTAGTATGGATAAGTAACGTATAGCAGTTGTCTGGTCACCATAGCACAGGTTCTGCCTAGCTTAGGATTAGACAGCCGCGTCTGATCAACGGCCTTCAACGGCCAACCGACAGCCGGCTGTCGCACTGCAATTGTCTTCCTATTGTGCCTCGAATCACGTGTGCAAAGGTTTAAATAGACTAACTGGACACAACAAATGAGTTGACACTTCGGAAGCTGATCTAGTTAGAGATAATTTGCGCTCACGCAGATTCTTGTGCGCATAGTTACAAACAATAGCTTAATTGTTCTGGCATCGCGCCAGGGTGCTCCGGATGTAGACAGAGACACTGCTGCATTTATAATACAGATTAAATAGTTCTGTTCAACAATACCTACCTTATGATTTTCTGTATCTAGGTGTTTAGATCCTTGCTCCTAAACAGCCCTGTCAGGTCAGATCCAAGTGAGAAGTTCATGTGATGAAAAAGCTTATTGTGTCCTTGACTGCTAAGCCGGAGGTGGTGATGACTTAACTCATTAAAAAAAAGTGAGCCGTCACGGGACGCCTGGCAGATGTGAAACATCGACATCCACACATCGAAACCACGGAAACGATACCCATGACCGAAATTTTGAAAAATGTTAGCCGCCATCTTGGATTCTGAAATGGACCTCATTTTCGGCATCAGTGCCCCTGAAAACCACAAAACGTGAGGCCAAGGCGCTTATCAAAAAAAGTAATATGATTGAAAAGAAACAAAACAAAAGCGTGGCGAGCGTCGCCACGGCATGCATCGCCACGCCAGAAATTTGTTTTACGTGCGGCTATATAGATGTTTCACATCAAAAAGAGTGTCTGTAGAGCTTCTTGCTTGTTCCTCCCCTTGCTTACATTATGGAATAAGCAATCTATATTCAACTTTTAATAGACCGATTCCTTGACAATTAGATGGCTCGTTTATTTATATACTCGTTTCGATGGCAGTTCGAATTCCCAAATATTTGTTTGAGTAGCAGTCAAACTTGTTAATATTGTGTTATAATAGTTATTAATTGATTATGACAAACAAACCTAGACATAACTATATTTTTTTCTATTGGTTAGTTTTTTTTATATTAGAAATAACTAGAAGGCTGCTAAGTTATAAGCACCTATCTAATATTATGTCAACTTTGTACACTTGGCTTGCAATAAACGCTTTAACTTTGTATGAGTCAGTTATTTTTGTAAACGCTTTCATGATACAGGAGAAATAAATAAAAATAACTAACTAATTTCATAAAAAAACTAAGTTGATTATATAAGTATGTTTATCAGTTGTCTGGTTACCATAGTACAAGCTCTGCTTACTTTGGGATCAGGTGGCCGTGTGTGAGTTGTCCCAGGATATTTATTTATTTATCGCGAAGCAATTATGGGTCGCCAGTTGGGTATAAGCTGAAATGCTGAATAAATGTTATTAATAGTCCCCTAGTTACTTTGTCGTCAGTGTCGCTATGTCGTGTCGTTTACTTATTCAAAGGTACACAATGAAAGCGGTCTATGATTAAGTGAATTTTAAGTTATTGACCCCTCTCTAACTACCCTTAGAATACACGAAGCGATGGTTATTTGTACGTTAATAACTAGCTTTTCCACGCGGTTTCACTCGTGTTAGGTTTTTGGTTACTGCTTCGCTTCCGTGGGACATAGATTGATATTATATAGCCTACTAGCTTTTGCCCGCGGCTTCGCTCACGTTAGAAAGAGACAAAAAGTAGCCTATGTTACTCTCCATCCCTTCAATTATCTCCACTTAAAAAATCACGTCAATTCGTCGCTCCGTTTTGCCGTGAAAGAAAGACAAACATACAGACAGACACACAGAGAGACACACTTTCCCATTTATAATATTAGTATGGATGTTACTCAGGGATAATGTAGTGTGTGTGTGTGTGTGTGTGTGTGTGTTCGAATGGTGAAAGAATTTTGAAAATCGGTCCAGTAGTTTTGGAGCCTATTCATTACAATCAAACAAACAAAGTTTTCCTCTTTATAATATTAGTGTAGATAAGTCCTATGTGTAACTTATTATTATATTAATTACGTATTAGTGTGTATGTTCATTATATGGAAGTGTTTTTAACCGACTCCTAAAAAAGGAGGAGGTTCAATTAGGATGTTTGTATGATTTTTTTTTAATGTTTGTTCGCGCTTATCTCTGTCGTTTGCCAACCGATTTGAACAATTCTTTTTTTGTTTGAAAGGGTAGAGTTCCTAAATGGATCTGATGATGGTATCATGCCAAAATCGAGGGAACTCCTCAATTTTTATAGATAATCGTACGTTTTTTTTAAAGTTACTCTAAAACGTAGTTAGGACTCTAACTAAAAAGTACAAAATAAAAAACTTTTTCCAAAAAAAAGATAACCGACTTCAAAAACTAAAAGCTCAAAAATAACTATTTCGGAAGTCGGTGGCTTCTCTTCTGCCGGTCGAATTGTGATGCCACCGACTTCCGAAAAAGTTATTTTTGAGCTTTTAGTTTTTAGTTATGTCGTTAAAATAACCATCTTACTTTATAGTGTTAGTGTTAGTGTGCGAGACTTAAACACATGATTATGCTCATGATAACCAACAACCGTTACTATGGGAACAAACCTGACATCGCGAAAAAAAAAATAACTGCCCAGAACATTTATGTTTGCCTAATCCATACTAATATTATAAATGGGAAAGTGTGTCTGTCTGTCTGTATGTTTATCTTTCTTTCACGGCAAAACGGAGCGACGAATTGACGTGATTTTTTAAGTGGAGATAGTTGAAGGGATGGGGAGTAACATAGGCTACTTTTTGTCTCTTTCTAACGCGAGCGAAGCCGCGGGCGAAAGCTAGTGTACCAATAAAACTTTTATTCGCGATTTCGGCTTTGCTCTCATAATAAAAATTGTTTGTTATCATGAGAACATTTACGTGTTTAATACACTAATAGCCGGTATCCCTATATAATAATATTAACTAATGGGAAAGTGTGTGTGTCTGTCCTAACACGCTTCTCAATACTTGGCAATAGACTAGTTATCAAATAAATTAAAGTACAGCAGTTCAAGAGGTTATCCGTGACAGATTAACATACAATGAAAGGTAACATTGCGCTATTTGGTGACTAATATATCGGCTAGACATTTTTTACCGTTTATCTTTTTTTTAGTCACAGGTAATAAAAAATATATTTTTTTATTTTTTTATTTTACCCTGTATTTTATTATTTTTGATTCCTAGAAATTAATGTATTAATTTAATGGCATAATTTTTAAAATCGATTTTTTTATTATTCGAGTACTTTACACATAATATACCAGAATTACACTGTTTGAAAGCTTTGTCCGTTTGTTTGTTCCGGATAATCACCAAAATAACTGCACGCATTTTGACGGGACTTTCATAGGCAGAAAACCTTCATAAGAGGTACCTTAGGCTACTCAAATTTTTAAAATCTTTAAGAGTGAGCAAAGAGAGACAAAGACACTATTTGCAGAAACTTATGTTAACGCAGGTGAAGCCACGAGGCACAGCTAGTAGATATATAACTTGAAACGTCCCGGGGGACCTAGTTATATAAGTTCTTCCATCTATATACTACTGTCCAATTTACATAGCCCCCTGACCTTCATTCCAACTACCTTCACTCAGAGGTCAACATACAATAGACGTAAACCATCCCAGAAATAACTACCAACATAAAGCGAGCTGCATACTCCATTGTTTTAAATTAATTTCGGAGCTCAAGTTATAATGGTTTTTAAGGCTTATGTAAAACCAGTATTACAGTGACCTAGGTCATGGATACGGAATTGAAATTTAAAATATATGGAAGAAAATAATTATTTAGTAATTTCCTTAGTTGTCTAGCCATTTCCCAACTAAGTTAGTGTTGGCTTCCGGCCTAACCGGATTCAGCTGGATACCAGTGTTTTACATGGCGAGACCGCCTATCAGACCTCCACAACCCAGTAACTGGGTGACACGATACTCCTTGGTTAGACTGGTCAGACTTTCTGGCTTCTGACTACCCGTAACAACTGTCAAAGATTTACAAATGACAACCGCGACCAACGGCTTGATAAGCAATTTTCTCTTACAATCTATATGTCTGTGTATAAAAACAGGGACTTGGACAAATCCCTAAAGGGTTGATCAAGTCAATAAAGATGTTAAAATCCATACTAATATTATAAATGGGAAAGTGTGTCTGTCTGTATGTTTGTCTTTCTTTCACGGCAAAACGGAGCGATGTATTGACGTGATTTTTTAAGTGGAGATAGTTGAAGGGATGGAGAGTAACATAGGCTACTTTTTGTCTCTTTCTAACGCGAGCGAAGCCGCGGGCGAAAGCTAGTAACAACATATTTTTATCATTTCCCTAAGCAAATGTGGTGCAAATTCCACTAAAGAA
Organism: Athetis lepigone; assembly: GCA_033675125.1. Taxonomy (NCBI): domain Eukaryota; kingdom Metazoa; phylum Arthropoda; class Insecta; order Lepidoptera; family Noctuidae; genus Athetis; species Athetis lepigone. The sequence continues at coordinate 1,162,389 of CM066223.1, forward strand.
ATGTAGTGATTTGATCAAATCCCAAAATTGGTTCAGTGAAATAAATAAATAAATATCTTAGGACAACTCACACACGGTCATCTGATCCCAAATTCCTAAGTTAAGCAGAGCTTGTGTTATGGTAACCAGACAACTGATACATTTATACTTTATAAATACTTATGTAGATAAATTACACCCAGACACAGAACAAGCAATCATATGCTCATCACACAAAGTTTGTCCTGGGCGGGAATCGAACCCACGACCTCTGGCTTAGCAGTCAGGGTCACTAACCACTAGACACCTATGCGAGATGAACAATACAGTGATGCAGGCTTAGTACTTTTTTGCTCTATAGCGTCTATTTGGACAACGTCGCGGGCACCTACTAGTTCTTAAATAAACCTAAGTACACTTTTGCTCTAGCTGGGAATTGAACCCACATTCAGTCGAGTAACCATTAGACCAACATTGATTATCATACAAGATGGACCATGACCTATCCCACTATCTTCCTGTTTTTATATCTTAAACAACCACGTGCCCAGTTACTGTGACGTGTATAGACAGTCTATCAGGAAGGGGCCCATCAGGGCCAACGCCTGCCGGGGTTGCGGAATGTTTATAATAGTTACCGTGACCCTGGAACATAAAGGGCAATCGAAGGAACATGAGTGGGTTTTAGTCAGTAAGAGTCTGACACGCCCTCCCGCCGCACCCAGGACGGGAGCAGTCATTGGATGATTTCCCACTCACCAAAAAAAAAAAGACTGCCTATCAGACTTGCAGGTCTGATAGGCAGTCGCTTCACGTAAAACACTGGTACTCAGCTGAATCCGGTTAGACTGGAAGACGACCCCAACGTAGCTGGGAAAAGGCTAGAGAGGTGATTATGAACAAACTGACAGCCTAATCACAGCCTAATGATGTTAAATGGTCACTTAAATCTATATACACAGTCAATCCATACTAATAATATAAATGGGAAAGTGTGTCTGTCTGTCTATATGTCTGTCTGTATGTTTGTCTTTCTTTCACGGCAAAACGGAGCGACGGATTGACGTGATTTTTTAAGTGGAGTTAGTTGAAGGAATGGAGAGTAACATAGGCTACTTTTTGTCTCTTTCTAACGCGAGTGAAGCCACGGGCAGAAGCTAGTTCAATATACATTATATCGTCCTGAACTCCTTAATAAAAATGTATATAAAATGACAGTTCTGTATATAAAGTCACAGAGTAACATTTTCAGTATGACAACCATGACCTAAGTAAATCTATAAAGTGTTGGCTAGACTGTGGCTCACGCACACGTACACAACTTCGAGTACGTGAACTATTGGATGTCTCATAACGCCGTATATGGCATTTTTGTAGTGCAATTATTAAATAGATATTTTTTTTTTTTTTATTTTGACCAGGGCTTTTTAATACCGCGATTATTAGCTGCAGTTAGCCTTATGGTTTCACTCGATTACGACGAGGTGATTTCTGTCTCGTCCGCGGTGCATAAACATAATTATATTAGGTTTCAAAAGTATAATACTTACTTTTATGAAAAACTTTAAGTACAGGCTAGCTACATGTATTGTATACTCGGTGTCCCCCGCGGTTTCTGTCGCGTTGAGTGAGTTTTTGGGTTACTACTCCGCTCCCGTGGGTTATAGTGTCATATTATGTAACCTATGTCTTATTCTGATTATATTAATAAGAACTCAAAATCATTACTTCAATTAAACCATTTACCTGAACATGGTTTGATTGAATATCTTATTACTTTTTAATTGTCTATAAATAATAATAAATAAATGTATTATTATTATTATAAATCGTTGATGTAAAGATGTATTTGCTCTAGCAAAAAACTCCATAGAATAGAATAGAATAGAATCATTTATTTGCCATAAACATGTGTATACAGTATACATACACACGCAGGTGTACGCATGTAGGATGATATAAGTACATGAACATTCTTTTAAATCAGTTTCAATATTATTTATTTAATTTAATGTGAGAACATTAAGAGGTCTAGAATAAAAAAAATAAGCTTAATTACTGACAAGTTTTATCAAAATCCGTTCAGTGGTTTTTTCATAAATGAGTAACAAAAATCAATGCATTCATGCTCATAAACTTTCATATTTATTAAGGTACTAGCTTCTGCCCGCGGCTTCGCTCGCGTTAGAAAGAGACAAAAAGTAGCCTATGTTACCCTCCATCCCTTCTGAAATGTTGGGGTCCTAAGGTCTATTAAATCTGACAACCAATTCGATTAAATGCACTTTAATCAATGCCAATTATGTAACAACTATTCAATGCGCACTGAAGTAATCTGCTTACTTAGCTTAAAAATATACTTATATTCTAAAGGAGCGTACATAATACGTTATACACTATAAGGGAGCATACATACACTTCACTTCAACTATCTCCACTTAAAAAAGCACGTTAATTCGGCGCTCCGTTTTGCCGTGAAAGAAAGACAAACATACAGACAGACAGACACACTTTCCCATTTATAATATTAGTATGGATAAGTATGTGTATCATTTGTCTGGTCACCACAGAAAACGGGCTTTGCCCTAGATTAAAAAAAAACATAAAATTCCATTTGTTTATTTGTTACCTGTTTTTTGAGTCATGTTCTTAGTCTCACATCGAGTCCATATTCTGAAAAGTAATAATCATTTCAATAAGGAGTCACTTTTGCAATTTCTTAAGTTTTTGTCACCATTTTCCTTCCTCAAGGTTTTCTAGAAAAAATTACCATGTTATTAATGACTAGGTGACCCTAATGTACTTATTTATGGCCTTGACTTGATGTCATACAAAAATCCCGCAGAAAAAGGTACTTTTTCACCAGTTTTTGTCTTCATTAAAATCATCCGCAGATTTTCTTAAAGAATGTCTAAAAAAAAAATCAGAATAAGTTTAGCCATTCTTAAGTTTTACGCTAAGCAAAACATTAAGTGCCTTAGAAATTATTTAACTTTCTTACAGGGAAAATTATTTTACAATTGGACTCTTTGTTTGAAAATAACCTAAAACAAAATAAGAAAAAACCGGCCAAGAGCGTGTTGGGCCACGCTCAATGTAGGGTTCCGTAGTTTCCCGTCCGTCACAATAAGTATTCCCACTTATAAGTTAAAAAAAAGAGGCTATTTGTTACGTTGACATACTAAGTACGCAGAAATTATTTTGTACAACCTTTTTGTCTTTTTTGTACAAAAACTGTTCTTTCTATCAAGTTCAAAATAATTTTCCTAGAAAGTACTTATAAAGTTCTACTTTCCAGATTTTTTTCATATTTTTTAAACCTACGGGTCAAAAGTTAGAGCCCCCCCCCCTCTTATTATGATGAGCGATTATTTCTGATATTATTGACATTATCAAAAACTGATTTTAGTAAACCCCTTTTCATTTTTAAATACCTATCCAACAATATATCACATGTCAGGGTTGAAATTAAAAAAAAATCACTTCCCTCTTTACATATAGGGGTGCTACCCTAATAAAACATTTTTTTCCAATTTTTATTTTACCACTTTGTCGGCGTGATCGATATACATATTGGTACCAAATTTCAGCTTTCTAGTGCTAACGGTCACAGAGATGAAGCGAGGACGGACGGACAGACAGACAGACATGGCGAAACTATAAGGGTTCCTAGTTGACTACGGAACCCTAAAAACATCAAAGAGGAAAAATAATAAAAACTTCTTTTTAATTTTATATTCTTAAAGAATGTCTAAAAAAAAATCAGAATAAGTTTAGCCATTCTTAAGTTTTACGCTAAGCAAAACATTAAGTGCCTTAGAAATTATTTAACTTTCTTACAGGGAAAATTATTTTACAATTGGACTCTTTGTTTGAAAATAACCTAAAACAAAATAAGAAAAAACCGGCCAAGAGCGTGTTGGGCCACGCTCAATGTAGGGTTCCGTAGTTTCCCGTCCGTCACAATAAGTATTCCCACTTATAAGTTAAAAAAAAGAGGCTATTTGTTACGTTGACATACTAAGTACGCAGAAATTATTTTGTACAACCTTTTTGTCTTTTTTGTACAAAAACTGTTCTTTCTATCAAGTTCAAAATAATTTTCCTAGAAAGTACTTATAAAGTTCTACTTTCCAGATTTTTTTCATATTTTTTAAACCTACGGGTCAAAAGTTAGAGCCCCCCCCCCCCTCTTATTATGATGAGCGATTATTTCTGATATTATTGACATTATCAAAAACTGATTTTAGTAAACCCCTTTTCATTTTTAAATACCTATCCAACAATATATCACATGTCAGGGTTGAAATTAAAAAAAAATCACTTCCCTCTTTACATATAGGGGTGCTACCCTAATAAAACATTTTTTTCCAATTTTTATTTTACCACTTTGTCGGCGTGATCGATATACATATTGGTACCAAATTTCAGCTTTCTAGTGCTAACGGTCACAGAGATGAAGCGAGGACGGACGGACAGACAGACAGACATGGCGAAACTATAAGGGTTCCTAGTTGACTACGGAACCCTAAAAACATCAAAGAGGAAAAATAATAAAAACTTCTTTTTAATTTTATATTCTACTAGCTTTTGCCCGCGACTTCGTCCGCGTTTAATATTATTTCCCGTTCCCTGGTTATGTCCGGGATGAAAACTATCCTATGTCCTTTCTCGGGTCCCAGACAATATCTGTACCAAATTAAATATATATTCAAATCGCTTCAGTGGTTTAGGCTTGAAGAAGAGACAGACAGACAGATTATCTTTATATTTTTGAAAAAATAAATGTAGAGTATGGTTGTTTAAATATCTTAGTTCATTCTAAACTTTGAAGTTGTATTTTTCTACGGTGGAATTGGCTCATTATTTAAATCAATAATAACTTTTGTTGTATCTTCACAAGTGTTGACTCTACGCCTCGACTAGTGACTAATATTACTTAATAAATAAACAAATTATGTATGTATTTACTTTATTTTCTTGTTTTATTCCATGACTAGCTTTTGCCCGCGGCTTCGCTCGCGTTAGAAAGAGACAAAAAGTAGCCTATGTTACTCTCCATCCCTTCAACTATCTCCACTTAAAATATCACGTCAATTCGTCGCTCCGTTTTGCCGTGAAAGAAAAACAAACATACAGACAGACAGACACACACTTTCCCATTTATAATATTAGTATGGATAATAAAATTGTGTATAGATGATAGATACAGATGCAAATACTGCCAGTTGATGTTAATTAATGTTTATGACAAAATATTAAAACTAGCCAGCTTTGGATGATTTCCCACTCACAAAAAAAAAAAATTATATATTATTCCACGATAAACAAAGGCCTTTTCGCATATAGAAAGCTCTAACGATTTTGGACTCAATATTATTTTTAGGCCCAGATTTCTTTCGATAGGTACTTTTTTACACCGTGTAACTAAAGATAATATTTATATAAGTATGTTATACGAAAAACTATCACAACATGCGACAGTTTATTAAAACCAACGACATCTAATAGTTACCGCGGCCCCGGAATATAAAGGGCTACCGAAGGAACAAGGGTGGATTCCAGTCAGTGAAAGTCTGACACCCTCTCCCGCCACTCAGACGAGAGAAGTCATTTTTATTTCCTATCTTCAAAAAAATCATTATCGCGTTTGCCTTTCTCCAAGTATGTTTATTTATTTACTTATTTACACTTTATGCACAAAATTCATGTACAGAGGCGGACTTAATGCCTTAGGCATTCTCTACAAGTCAACCATCGGTAGCGCAGAGATATGATGGCAGGTGCAAATAAAAAAAAAACAGATGAATATGATGATGATGTTGAAGTCAGTTTCTGTCTGGTTTTAAACCTACGACCTATTTACCGTTTGAAAAGGCTACAGAACCCTACAATACATTAGACAGACCGGTTGGTGTAGTGGTTAGTGAGCTGAGTTAAGCCGAAGGTCGTGGTGACTGACTCCCAGGACACATCTTTGTGTGTGCAGTATGGTTGGTTTCTTCTGTCTGAATGTAATTTATGAATCTATAATATGTATGTATTTATAAATTATGTACGTTCATCAGATGTCTGGCTACCATAGTACAAGCTCTGCTTAGTTTAGAATCAGATGACCGTGTCTGAGTTGTCCCAAGATATTTATTTGTTTACTAGCTTCTGCCCGCGGCTTCGCTCGCGTTAGAAAGAGATAAAAAGTAGCCTATGCTACTCTCTATCCCTTCAACTATCTCCACTTAAAAAATCATGTCAATTTGTCGCTCCGTTTTGCCGTGAAAGAAAGTCAAACATACAGACAGACGGACAGACACACTTTCCCATTTATAATATTAGTATGGATACGCGTGATCACACAGACACTTGACTGGGTTTTTTAAGTAAAGTAATCAATTGTCTTCACAAAGTTCAGTGTAACTGTATGACAGTCCATTCATCATATGCGATGACGCTTCTTAGCAATGACATAGCAAATCAACAGTAATTTACTAGCGTACCCCAGCGGTTTCATTCGAGCCATATCAGGATTTTGGTTACTGCTCTGCTCTCGTCGGTCATAGCGTAATGTTATTTAGCCTATGTCCTATTCTGATGTATAAACTATATTACTGCAAAGTTTCATCAAAATCTGTTCAGTAGTTTTTGCGTGAAAGAGCAACAAACATCCACACACACTCACACAAACTTTTACATTTACAATTTTACTAGGATTGTGATCTTGACAGTCGTTACTAGTAGACAGAAGACAGAAAGTCAGATATTTAGGACTAGACTACGTTTTTCTGTTATCTAATAAGTAGGCTGTAAAGGTCTTTATTAGACCTTCACAGTCACTGCATATAAAACATATTTTGCTGTAAGTCGACCCTAATATAGTTTGAAAAATGATTGGCAAAAACCTCGGGGAAACAGCTAAATCTAATGCAATAAAATTTCAGCCTTTATATATTTCTTTTAAAAGCAATTATACTTTGAACTTCCAATTAGATTGAAGTAATTATTTCTGCATAATATTAAAGCCAGATTTCCGAGAAACATCACGCTGTGCCTCACAGGAGAGGATCATTAAGGCTTAACATAACCGGATGAAACTGCGTGATTAAAAAAATGTGAATTAAAAAAGAGTAATCTGTATTTATTAAATTTATTATTAAAAAAAATAATTAAGAAACAAATAAATCAAAATCCAAAATCTCACAAATGTTGGCTTTTATCTAGGTACTTACCAGCTTTCGCCCGCAGGTTCGCCAGCGATGATGTCGGTGTATACTACAATCGCGGGCAGAATTCGATGTTCAATTTTGGCATTCCACTGTATACCATCAAACTTCATCACCACGCAAAAATTTCAAAAATCAATCATAGTCCAAGTGTCATCATCTCATCTCCCTAGCCTTTTTCCCAACCGTGTTGGGGTCGGCTGCCAGTCTAACCGGATTCAGCTAGATACCGGTGTTTTACGTGGAGCGACTGCCTATCTGACCCCCACAACCCAGTAACTGAGCGACACGATATCTCTTGGTTAGACTGGTCTGAGTTTCTGACTAACCAGTAACGACTGTCAAAGTTCTACGAATGACAACCGGGACCAACGGCTTTACGTGCTTTCCGAGGCACGGGATGTGAGTGATGTCTAAGATAAACTTTAGAAAGTACATATGAATTGAAAAAGTCACATTGGTACTTGCCCGGATTCGAACCCACAACCTCTTACACGAGAGGCGGGCGCCATATCCACTGGGCCATCACGACATCTTATAATCATAGTCCAAGTGTAACTCGAGACAATTCTAGCAAGCTAAAACTCGACTTACACACGCTGTTCAGTTATTCTTCATCATCAGATAAGTTTGATGCTACCATCATTATAGTAATTTGTCTTCTATATCACAATAAATTCACAGTCACATTTTTGCAAAATTTCAAATAGCTCCGACTATTAGCAGTCAGTTAAATTCGACTCAAGATTTCCTACATAGTAGTCAGTTAGTGAATGATACAATTCTTTATTTCAATTGACGATATGTCTAGGACTCAGTAAGTGAGCAATTAGCAATCGTCTGACTATTTATAGAAACTAGCGTTTTTCCTGGAACGATGTGATTACACGTCATCGTGTGACGTCATCCTTGACACGGACTAATCAATGTGTAACACTTTTATAATAAAACGCTTTAGACTGAATTCGGTCACGGCTATCTCAATGGAGACTTGAGAACGCAGAGAATTTATATCTCTATGTATTTTTGTGCTTTTATTAGTGCAAAATACAGATGCACTTCTTCTTCCCTCAGCCTTATAGTGCGATGGGAGGGCAATCCGACACGATTGGGGAGAGATACTATAATAATAATACTAGATCCTACCTATTACTGTCCCACTGCAGGACAAAGGCATCTTCTCATACGGAGAAGGCACGAGCATTGATTGAGCACCACGCGAACTCAAGGCGGCTTGGCGATTTTGGATTGGTCGACTTTAAACATCACCCTGTTAAATATGTTGCGGAATATAATAGTTACCGCGACCCTGGAACATAATGCAACCTCCCGTACCCCCCATTCATGATCCATAAAAAAACCGTTAAATATCAAGTCTTAGGGATCAGACTATCTAAATTATACTAGGATTTTGACTGATATCCAGTGCCTCGGAAAGTACATAAAACGACCGGCACTGGGATTACGTATCTTGCAATAGCCGAGCGATCGCGATAATTTAGCAAAATTTGCTGCTCAAACGTCAAATTCAAAATACGTCACGTCAAATAGCAAACTAGCGATAGTGCTGCCTCTGTGGAGCAATCAGTTAACTAAAATATGCATTTTTCGTTTGGTGGTTTCGTATATAGTATGGTTTTTAAGAGCAAAGTTAAGTTTTTTTTATTAAAGGTGATATTTAATTAGTTCCAGCGATTGCTCCTTTATCGTCATCGTAGCAATAAGTGCATTAGAACAATCAGCGAGCGATTAGCAATCGGTTCATACATAATACGATTTTTTTTGACGATCGCGCGGTGATCGCGCGATCACTGCGCAAATTTTGCTCATTGCTGTTTCATAGGTAATAACCCCGCCGGTTGTCATTCATAGATCTTTGACAGTCGTTACGGGTAGTCAGAGTCAGACGCTAGAAAATCTGACATCAGTCTAACCAACGGGTGACGAGTTTTCCAGTAACTGTGTTGTGAAGGTCTGATAGACAGTCGCTTCACGTAAAACCAATGATATTTTAAGTAAAAAAGTGTAGATAGGTTAAATGCAGTCAAAAAGTGGCACATTAAAAGTTTGCCAATTGGCAAACATGATACTGATTATTGCGTTGACATTTGACGTTTATCTCTTTTTCACTCGCACTACTTCAATCATGTCATCCTACTTTGACGTGTAATGTATGTGTGCGTTAGTGTGCCGTTTTTGAAGATAGAATTTCGTTTAGGTAACCTATCTACGTCTTTTTTACTTTAAATATCATTGCGTAAAACACTGTTATCCAGCTGAATCCGGATAGACTGGAAGCCGACCCTGGCATAGCTGGGAAAAGGCTAGGGAGATGATGATTTGCCTGTATCTCGTTGTCGGTTCCAAATAATAGGCAGGTCTAACGGATAAGAACAATATAATTCCACAACAGTTAGGTTAGGTTAGTGCAGATGCAGTGCAGTTAGGTGGTTTTGTGCAGACATAAATAAATGCAGAAACATTGAGAGTTTTTGAACCATTTGGAAAATGTTAACAAATTAAGTTTCTTTCTATCTATAGTAGATCTTTTTAAAGAAATTCTTCGATTTTTAACAATGCGAAATGAACCCATATACTGCCTAGAGATACTTTGACGCAGACTAAACTGTCGATCATTGTGCAATCTGTCGCGGGTTCGGTTCCCGCACGCACAAATATTTGTTATAGACGGTCTGTGTATGTGAGTTTAAATCTTTGTAAGTGGACGTTACAGGAGAAATACCCAAAACTAGATCAACGTTTTCAAAATTATAAATAAATAACAATTTTGTGCTGTAACCAATAAAACAATTACCGTATGTAACCCCGTAGTGCCTCAAATACAGAATCACCGAGTTCATTTGCAATAAAATCCGTATACTGATTTTAGTTTTTAAAGTAGTATACCCCAATTAACATAGGCTACATCACGGTTAGAGGTTGCAAAAATTCGATAATTTTAATTTTCGAATATTCGAATATTTTTTCAGTGCTATTCGAATTTTATTCGAATATTCGAATATTTAAGAAAAAATAATAAAACACAGAATATCAGTGTTTATTGGTTTAGGTATTATATTTTTATGCAGATAAGTAAACCTAGCACAATAATTAACTTATTATATAACTTATCCAACAAAATTTTAAAACAATTATACATGAAAATGTTCATCAAAACAATATTTTTTAAATAAATTGAAAAGTCTCTCTCTCAGTAATAATAAAAACAGAATAAATGTCTTTTTTTATTTTTTTTGGTGAGTGGGAAATCATTAAATGACTACTCCCGTCCTGGGTGCGGCAGGGGGGCGTGTCAGACTTTTACAGACTAAAACCCACTCATGTTTCCTCGATTGCCCTTTATGTTCCAGGGTCACGGTAACTATTATAAACATTCCGCAACCCCGGCAGGCGTGGCCCTGTTGGGCCCCTTCTTGTGCTGACTTCTTCTTTTTGAGGCGCGCGTGGAACAAAATGCGCCGTCGACGCGGTCCTGGCTCTAGCCGGGCGGCGAGCTACCCATCGCTCGCCATCCGCAGAACCGCGCCTACGGTGGCCGGTAGTCGTCTTGCGACTCTCGACGCGGTCTTCGCCTGGGTCTTAGTCCGGGGCGAGAGGCTTGTCGTTGCCTCTCGCACGCCGCCGCTTCCTTCACTACCATAACTGCTTCGCAGAAGGAGGCGACGGCATCCCATTCCGTCTCGCCCCGAAGCATGGCCTGAACCAGCGCCGGGCGCGAGAGGTCACCGCCGCCGATCGCCTCTACGAGGACACGATCGCCTCTACGAGAAATAAATGCCTTTCTCTCTTGTTAATAATAAAACAAAAAGTATCACATACATACGTAAAAGTGTCGTAAAAACGTTACAGTATTATTTTCATAATATGCAATATTACACTGAAAAATCAGATTCATCAATTATAATTCGGAAATAAATCAGATTTACCTATTATAACATTTTTAAATAAATTCAACTCTTCTGTTAATAATAACAACAAAATAAACATCTCTCTCTCGCTCGTTAATAATAAAAAGAAAAACTATCACATGTCACAAAAAATCAAATTCGTCAATATTAATTCGGAAAAAAATCAGATTTACATATTAAGTATAAAATTCTTAAATAAATTTTAAAGTCGTTCTCTCTCTTTAATAATAAAAACAAAATAAAAGTATCTAAAATCACTTCAAAAAAGAAAATGCACCACTTTACACATAAATAACAACGTATTCTGTAAGTGACAAAATGGCGTCGAGTCAAGCAGTGTTGCCAACAACAAATTTCAAGCTCTATCAACATAGACTTTAAACTGATATTTTTTTTGGTAATATTCGAATATTCGAATAAATATTTATGTACTATTCGAATATAAATTTGGAAAGAGTATTCGAATAATTCGAATATTCGAATATTCGATTGCAACCTCTAATCACGGTATGACCCAAGAGAGCGGAGCAGTAACCAAGGATCTAATAAAAAGCATTTGAAATCGTGGGGCACAGTTATAATCAATTACTTTCCTTAATAAATTGGGCTCTCACACTAAAAGAATTTTCTAATAAGTATCTAATTCGCATCGATTAGCGAACAACCAAACAAAGAAAAAAAATCTTCAGCTTAGTAAAATTAAGTATACCTATTTTATTGTAATATTTCAGTCTGTCCCGTCGTCCAGACGCCGAACCCTGCTGTCCCTTAAGTCCGTAAAGTCGTGATCATAAAAAGTCGTAATTTCTTGCTGTTGCCATGGTAAATGTGAGTTGCAGTGTTCTTGCTTTCACGAGTGTCGTCGGCGCCCGTGTGTGGGTGCGCCGCGTCTGTGTGTGTGTGCCCTGCCGATGCAGGCCCTCAGTACCCACTGATGCACCGAAGTGCAACGTCGTGTCGTCGAAAACCCTTTTAAAACTATTTTTTTACACAAAATAACACCTTTAGTGGCCCTTAAACTAATATTCCCGTTCAGTTATGTTTTTTAAAAGGATTACAGTTGTATTTTCCGTAATTTCTTTGTTCGGCAGCCATTTTGGATTCGCTGAGGTGAGTAGCTTTCTATTCTATATATGAAATTTCTTTTTTTTATCTTCTCTTTTTCTCTAATGAAACCTATTTGTTGATTGCTGATCTTCTTGCTTAGATAAAAAAATTTTGAGTATATTTTTGGCGTGGAAGCTTATAAGGGTTTGTTTTATGAAGAAATGTGCTCTTTCTTTGTTTGATTGGTTAGAATAGAAAACTGATGTATTTAGCGTTTCCCTTGTGACGTAATCGAAATAGCAATCGATAATAATGTCAGTTGCGCAGATAGATACTTTGTCAACGAACTTCCTTGTTCCTTACACCATCTTGAAAAAACGATAAAAAATCGCCAATATTTTGTCAACTTTTACACAAATAATTGTACAAAAATTAAAGGAAAGCTGTAATTTAAGCGGGAATCTTGACTTATTAATGCATTATTACGTCACAATCTTAGTCGCCATTTTGGAAATGGGCGTCCCCACCCCTTTGCTTCCGTAACAAAGACGAGCATCGGTTCGCTGCCATTTGAGATATTCCATCAAAATTAACACAATTTTTGCAATAAACTTTCAATTCTATATTTATAGGAGTAAAGTTCAAGATTATATTTTCATAAATGAGAAAACGTACTTGAGGCTTCAACAAAATCAAATAATATAACCTCCGCCGGATCTGTTCGTATTATTACAAATAAATTAATGATTTCCTCTGAATAATTAATTTTATAGTTGTTAAAACAATCTTGAATGACTTGGTGGTATAATCACCATGTTTGCAAGTCTTAAAAATATTAATTTTATTATTTTTGGGCAATTAATAATGTCATGGGCATTATTAACATTAGAAAGGAAAAATCATATTTGGGAAAGTTGCATTTAACATTCCTAATAAGTCAAAATTCGCTTCGAACAAACGTGGTGATCAACGAATGCCAATCATGAACAATGCTGCCTTCTCTGTATGAGAAGAGGCCTTTGTTCTGCAGGAACAGTTAAAGGAGCTTCTATTTTTGATTCAGTAATTAATTTCAGTCAGTTCAACAATCAATTATATGTGAGAGAGTAGCTCTACCGAATATTTTAATACCGGGCTGTTTAAAAAATAACCCAAAATAACAGGTAAATACCGAAATTCTGTTATTTTTATACATTCTTAAGGCTCAAAGTGAGCGAAATTACCTGTATAGTAAATAGGTATAGTCTTTAAAGTTCATTAATAAGTAACGATTATGCTGACATCTCGTGCCTGAGAATTGTCATTCATAGCTCTTTGACTGTCAAAAATCAAAGAGTTCGACAATCATTTTTTAATAATAAATTTGCACGCCATATATGGCAGGATACGCTGAAAAAAATGCACTGTAACACCCTTTGTACCGTATTTTGGCAAATAAACATTTTTGATTGATTGATTGATTGATCAGTCTAACTAAATGTATCGTGTTACCCAATAACTGTAAGTCGCTACATATAAAACACTGGTATCCAGCTGAATGCGGTTAGACTGGAAGCCGGCCCCAACATAGTTGGGAAAAGGTTAGGGAGATGAAATTAGAACTAGGACTTCGATAATCGAAGTTCGACTGTATTTTTTTCTATATAAAACTACTAGCTTTTGCCCGCGGCTTCGCTCGCGTTAGAAAGAGACAAAAAGTAGCCTATGTTACTCTCCATCCCTTCAACTATCTTCACTTAAAAAATCACGTCAATTCGTCGCTCCGTTTTGCCGTGAAAGAAATACAAACAGACAGACACACTTTCCCATTTATAATATTAGTATGGATTAGGTATGTACTCTACGAACAATAACTACGCTTAATTTTAACTCGATAGTTCGCACAATGTGCTTAGAAATTGATACAAACATTTCTCTTCAGCTATTAATATCGTAAACAACTGCCTCGTATAGATCCATAATCCATACTAATATTATAAATGGGATAGTGTGTCTGTCTGTCTGTCTGTCTTTATGTCTGTCTGTTTGTCTTTCTTTCACGGCAAAACGGAGCGACGAATTGACGTGATTTTTTAAGTGGAGATAGTTGAAGGGATGGAGAGTAACATAGGCTACTTTTTGTCTCTTTCTAACGCGAGCGAAGCCGCGGGCAAAAGCTAGTAATATTATAAATAAGAAAGTAACTCTGTCTGTCTAAACCACTAAACCGCCTAAACCATTGAACCGATTTAAATAAAATTTAGTACAGATATAGTCTGGGACCCGAGAAAGGACATAGGATAGTTTTCGTCGAGGCAATACACCGGGAACGGGAACTATTAACCCACGCGGACGAAGTCGCGGGCAAAAGCTAGTATTTAATATATACTAGTTCTTGCCCGTAGCTTCACCCACGTGGATTTTAAAACCTCCATCCCCTATTTTACCACTTAAGAGTTGGAAAATTCCACAAATCCTTTCTTAGTGGTTACTTACTCTTCACAAAGAACACACCCTGTGTTTCATGTCTCTAGGAGCAGCGGCTGTGCGTTGATATATCAACAGACAGTTTATCATATTATACATACAGAAGATAGACCCCGGCAGCACTTGTTCCTACTAATGGATATGGTGTGGATTATTCACTAAAATCCTGGCAAGAAATCCTGTTTTTCCCGAATTTTGGGAAATTATTTTGTCGACTTATTCAATGTTTCTCTTCATAGTAACCTTTTTCAAACTTCAACTAATATTCGGAAATAGAAATAATTAGAATTGATGTATTTTTGAGTTTTGCGCTCAACAATACATTTATTTTTATATGGATACGTATATCTAAAGTTTATCTTGGACATCACAGACATCGGTGAAGGAAAACATCGTGAGGAAACCTGGACTTGTAGTTAATATAAGTCCGAAATCGCCGCACCGCCTTGAGCGTGCGTGGTGATCAATGTTCGTGCCTTCTCTGTATGAGAAGAGACCTTTGCCCTGCAGTGGGACAGTAATAGGCATAAATAAAATAAAAGATATAAATAAGTAATAAAATGAAATATCTTGAAACAACACACACTGCAATCTAGGTTCAAAACTATTCAGAGCATAAATACTATAAAACTGATGTATCTTTTTAGCACTTAGAGTCACCAATCATTAGACGGGGCTATTACAATAATGTGGTAATGATCGATTTTTGAAGTGTAACGTCAAACTTTTGACACATTTCCCATACAAAAACTGTCAAAGTTGTCAAATATCCGGCCGATGACTGGTCATTGAGACACGATTGTAATAGCAGACTAGGGCCGGAACAAGCCAGTCAATTTGTAGGATCCATTGAAGAAATGCTCCGGACTTCCGATGGGAAGTCGCTAAAAATATGTTGTGTACTCCTTGCCATCATTATTGTGCCCCAAGATTATTTCTTCAGTAAACGAAAAGTTCTGGCAACAATTTACAATGTTTAAAATTGTTCAATGTTCACGCCTCTGATCGGTATATTGAAAATATTCTGTCATTGCGTTCGAGTGCCAACAAACGTCACGGTTCATTGACCTTCCCGATACGCCATTGCTGGCTTCAAGAAAATATTATCATTCCTGTATTCTTAGCTCTTGTAGTTTTCAATTCATTCCGAATTTTTATCATCATCTCCCTAGCTTTTTCCCAACTATGTTGAGGTCGGCTTCCAGTCTAACCGGATTCAGCTGGATACCAGTGTTTTACGTGAAGCGACTGTCTATCAGACCTTCACAACCCAGGTACTTTTTATACTTCAGAAACGTTTTTCACGAAATCTGGAAATTGAAGCCAGAACTCTACATTGTCAAGTCTCGCTGATTTTTGCAAGATTAATGACAACAGTGAGTGCGTTTCGACAACATTTTTTTTAATACACAATTGTATTAATCAATTCAAGCCATGACCACACAGGTTCATCTGTCTACTCTAAGAAGACACTTACATAAAAAAAATATTAGTTAAATTAGACCGCTCGTTCCACTAAAATATTAGTCAGATCAGACCGCTCGTTCCTCTAAAATATTAGTCAAATCAGACCGCTCGCTCCTCTAAAATATTAGTCAAATCAGACCGTTCCTCTAAAATCCATTGAACTAGTCCCCCACAGGACTACAGAGCACTCTATGTTCCTCTACGATGAAAGATGCTGGGGTTCTCTAAGTACTAATAGCCAGGACTATACAGGATAATTAGGTGCTCTCTCGATGAGAGAGGCTAAACAACCAGACTTGAAAAATATAGCTGTTGGAACAAACATTAGACCCCTGCGAAAATCGGAGTTTTCCCTTTTGAACACCTATTTTTTGGGCACATGCATTAAACACTATTGACACCATTGATTTTTCATTCATACTAGGTAATATTATAAATGGGAAAGCGTGTGTTCGTTTGTCCGTCTTTCACGGCAAAACGAAGCGATGAATTGACGTGATTTTTTAGGCGAAGATAGTTAAAGAGATAAAGCACACTTCATGCCCTCAACTATCTCCACTTAAAATAAAAAATCACTACTACGACATAGGCAACTTTTTGTATCTTTTT
Source organism: Athetis lepigone (assembly GCA_033675125.1). Lineage (NCBI taxonomy): Eukaryota > Metazoa > Arthropoda > Insecta > Lepidoptera > Noctuidae > Athetis > Athetis lepigone. The sequence goes on from CM066223.1 coordinate 1,179,103, forward strand.
AACGCGAGCTAAACCGCGTGCAAAAAGTAGTATTTATTTAAAAAAAATGTGAATATTGATGCCCAAAAAATAGGTCGATATCGACCCTACAACACAGTGTTGCACGCATTGTAACAACAAGGAAAATCCGCCACCCCTGCGTCAAGATGATACAACTGACAGACGGGGTCATTGACCACGAGGCACTGATACTGTAATCAGACGTATTTTTAGCCGCTATTGAGAGCTTGATACCAAGCCTTTGTTTAAGAGTTTGTTTATGTACAATAACATCCATACTAATATTATAAATGGGTAAGTGTGTCTGTCTGTCTGTTTGTCTTTCTTTCACGGCAAAACGGAGCGATGAATTGACGTCATTTTTTGAGTGGAGATAGTTAAAGGGATGGAGAGTAACATAGGCTACTTTTTGTCTCTTTCCAACGCGAGCGAAGCCGCGGGCAAAAGCTAGTTATGGTATAAAGTAAATTGTTTTTTTTTAACACTACGTATAATTTTGTAGCTTTTAAGAAATGACATGATAAAGAGAATATTTCTAGAATCACCCGTCTTCCTTTCTGTCTGTCCATCTAAAACTTTAATATACTATTAATAGTTTCTTAACTAATAACAAAGTTTAAAGAAACCTATAAATGTAAATAAATTTAACCTACCTCCTATGCCTTTTGACGGGCCTGTTGGTGTAGTGGTTAGTAGCTCTGACTGCTAAGCCTGAGGTCATGGGTTCGATTTCCACCCACAACAAACTTATATAAGTATAATTTATATTTCATAAATTATATAAGTAGACGTCGGTGAAGGAAAACATCGTGAGGAAACCTGGACTTGCACTTAATATGAGTCCGAAATCGCCAATCCGCATTGAGCGCGCGTGGTGATTAAAGCTCGTGCCTTCTCTGTATGAGAAGAGGCCTTTGTCCTGCAGTGGGTCAGTAATAGGCTGCTATTATTATTTTATATAAGTATGTATATCAGTTGTCTGGTTACCATAACACAAGCTATAAGCAGAGCTTAACATTAAAAAAATCAGATGACCGTTTATGAGTTGTATATTTATTTACCTATAAGAAAATCTTAGTGATTCAGTGTTCTTAGATGGTCGTGCGTGAGTTGTCCCTTGATATTAATTTATCCTGTTTAAAGGACAATAACTGGCAGTAGTATAAGTTTTTCTCGATCCTCAAAGACAGATCAACAAACAAAATGACGCATAAATCCGCTGCATTACCTCTGTCTACACTTCTACACTAATATTATAAAGAGGAAAACTTTGTATGTTTGTTCGTTTGATTGTAATGAATAGGCTCAAAAACTACTGGACCGATTTAAAAAATTCTTTCACCATTCGAAAGCTACTTTGTCAACGAGTAACACAGGCTATATAATATCACGCTATGTCCCACGGAAGCGAAGCAGTAACCAAAAACCTAATGTAACGTGGGTGAAACCGCGAGGAACAGCTAGTTGGTGATATATTAACACACAGTCCAAACCGCTGCTCCTAGAGACATGAAACTTACAGGGTGTGTTCTTTGTGAAGAGTAGGTAACCACTGAGAAACGATTTTTGGAAATTTCAACCCCGAAGGGGATGAAAATTCCGCCATCCGAGCGAATTTGCGGACGAGAGCTATCTATATGTTATACTAGCTTTTGCCCGCGGCTTCGCTCGCGTTAGAAAGAGACAAAAAGTAGCCTATGTTACTCTCCATCCCTTCAACTATCTCCACTTAAAAAATCAAATCAATTCGTCGCTCCGTTTTGCCGTGAAAGAAAGACAAACAGACAGACAGACAGACACACTTTCCCATTTATAATATTAGTATGGATTTTGAGTTAATAAGTTTGCACCCGTTTTAAATATCACGAGAATTATATTTGATGAACGAATTCATCTCGAAGTTATTCTAAACTAGCTTTTGCCCGCGACTTCGTCCGCGTGGAATAATAGCTCCCGTTCCCGGGGAATTTCCGGGATGAAAACTATCCTATGTCCTTTTTCGGGTCCCAGTCTATCTGTACCAAATTTTATTCAAATCGGTTCAGTGGTTTAGGCGTGAAGAAAAGACAGACAGAGTTACTTTCCCATTTATAATATTAGTACGGATTTTGTTGTATTTCTTTTAATTAAATTTGTTCTTTTCGTATGACTTAATAACATTTTCTTATTAATAGGGTGATGCCAGTCCCCGGAATAAAAATATTAAAATCAAATGTTTTCAACTGGGACCGCGGTCCCAACTACGTCGGTCCCAGTAAGCCCGCTTGATCCCTACTCCTATCGGCTCTACGATAGAGCATGTTGCCATAGGTCAGTGCCGGGGATAGAGACGCTCTGATTGGCCGTCTCTATATAGAGATAGAGCATATGGTCTTAGACCAATAGCGACAAGCGACCCTTTACCTGGTTTTTTATTGACTCTACCCGTCTCTTTCATTTGATTTCGTCTATTTTTTGGCAGCTTTGGCCTCTTTTTACCTTCGAACACAATAGAAAGACAATAGCAGTGCGACAGCCGGCTGTCGGTTGGTCGTTGAAAGGTAGATTTTGGTGTGGCCTGTTTGTCTAGTGGTTAGTGACCCTGATTGCTAAGCTGCTGTCGTGGGTTCAATTCTCAGGGCAATTGTGTGATGAGCATGATTGTTTGTTCTGTCTGGGTGTATTTTATTTGTAATATGTATGTTTTAATAAATTATATAAGTATGTTAATTAGTTGTCTGGTTATCACAGTGCAAGTTCTGCTTAGTTTGGGATCAGATGACCGTGTGGAAGTTGTCAATTTTTTTTTTTTTTTCATTCTATCTAGTAATTTCTCCGTGCGTTGGTATAATTATAAAAACTCACACACATAAAAACTTTACTGGTAACACACACTTGCAGATCATACATTTAATTGTGTCATAAAAAAAAACCTGTAGTCGTTGCACCAACTGCGTTATTAAACGATCGATTAATACATCACAAGTGTAAATTTTAAAAAATTAAACCCACCCCCAATAAGATGAAGATCGCAAAAAAGTCAAGTACTACAAAATGGCTGAACCGATGTTCATGAAACGTGACAAAACTATCGTTAGATAACCTACTCTCAATTTAAAAAAAAGCGCATCTAAATCGGATTCGCAGACAGTGAGACACACACACACAAAGCGGTCATACTTATAAGTACCACCCCTGCATTTGCGTCAGGGTTTCAAAATGAATAAGGTAAAACGGAATAAAGCTTTGAAAATAGGGGGCAACCTTAAAAGGGGTTAGGCGCACAATGTCACATTCGTAAAATGACATATTGACGCAGAATGGACGCAAAATGACACATTCTCAAATTGTCATTTCTCAATATGCCACCTTAGCTTCAACTTCAACTCTTTATTAATGGCATTTGCGGAAAACACACCACAATTCTGCCACGACCATGTTTATTACCGACTTCACAAAAAGGAGGAGGTACTATGTTCGGCTGTTTGTATGTTTTTTTTTTTTTTTTTTTTTGTATGTTTGTTCATCGATTACTCCGTCAATTGTCAACGGATTTTCAAAATTCTTTTTTTGTTCGAAAGCAGATAGTTCTGAGGTGGTCCCATTGTCACCAAGTTAGGATCTGATGATGGGATCTTAGAGAAATCGAAGGCAACCCTCAAATTTTATAAGCTCACTTATTGTTTTTCGCATATTTTATGAAGTATCTTGTGTATTTGCGTATGTATGGTTGTCACCATCTCAGTTAGCTGAGCTGATGATGGAAGGTACAACTCCTTAACAGTAAGAAGTTACTCGAACAGGCAAGGACTGTTTTAGTAAATTGTTTTGATGTTTGATAGGGTATTTGCCACATTTGGGCTCATGATCATCAAGTCATGACCTGATGCTGCAGTCAGGATAGTCTGCAGAGTACCTAACTCCTCGACAAATAACAGCAGATATATCGTGTTTAGGCTCATTGAAAAGGGCTCGATGTGTGGATAAACGTACTGTTAATGAGGAACACCGAAGTACACAGAGACCTGATGCTGAAGCCAGGAGCATCAGAAAAAGTACAAACCTTGAAATTACAGCACAGTAGTCGTGTTTGGGCTCATTTTAAACAGGACTAAATTTTAACTCGACACTAAAAAGTAAAAAATAAAAAACTTTTTACAAAAAAAAAATAACCGACTTCAAAAAGTAAAAACTTAAAAATAACTTAAATTTCGGAAGTCGGTGGCAACACAAATTGACTGGCAGAAGAAAAGACACCGACTTCCGAAATTTAAGTTATTTTTAAGTTTTTACTTTTTGAAGTCGGTTATTTTTTTTTTGTAAAAAGTTTTTTATTTTACAATCACAAACGAAGAAAGATATATAACAAAAATATATGCAATATGACTGCGATGGTCTCCTCCTTGTGAAGAGACCTGGTCCGTCAGCGCCTCGTCAGTGAATCAGCAGGGTGTACCACGTGCAGGTGAGGTTGACTTTGACCCTGGAGGTGATGGTAGGGCCACTTACACCCCCACCTTAGCAAAATGCCATGTTAGCAAAATGACACTTTCGCAAATCGTCTTGTCTCAAAATGACACATTCTCAAAATGACATATTATCAAAATGACACATTCAGCGATTTTCGGGAATTTCGAGTCATTTATAATTTAGTTGTAATATTAATTCCCAAATTGCGTCCACTGTTATCAAAAAACCCGACACCTTAACAAAATAGAACGACAACCACAAAACAAAAGAACATCACAAGTCCCCACTACCGAAGTAACTTTTATAAAAATGGAATAAAAATATGATTATATCCAATAGCCCTTGTTCCCGCGTCATCGTCATCTGACGTCAGCCAATCACAAAGCGCATAGATTCGGCTCTAGCATACGCTAGGAACAACAGAAGGTCCATTTCGAATAAGTTTACAGACGGGTATATATTTTTTTCTCTTTATCTTTAATCCGTACTAATATTATTAATGCGAAAGTAACTCTGTCTGTCTGTGTTTCTGTCTGTTTGCCTGTCTGTCTGTCTCTTCTTCACGCCTAAACCACTGAACCGATTTGAATGAAATTTGGTACAGATATATTCTGGGACCCGAGAAAGGACATAGGATAGTTTTCATACCAAAAATCAACCGAGACCGGGAACTATTAGTCAATGCGGACGAAGTCGCGGGCAATAGCTAGTAAAATATACATTGTACCTATTAGTATATTGGTAAAATATAACACTACTAGCTTTTGCCAGTGGCTTCGCTCGCGTTAGAAAGAAACAAAAAGTAGCCTATGTTACTCTCCATTCCTTCAACTATCTCCACTTAAAAAATCACGTCAATTCGTCGCTCCGTTTTGCCGTGAAAGAAAGACAAACATACAGACAGACAGACACACTTTCTAATTTATAATAATTAGTAAGGATTACACATCAATATATTTTTTGCTTATTTTAAGGGACTGGTGGTGTTCCTACACTAAGAAAAAACATCTCTCCATCTATCTATAATAGTAATATAATAATAAATACGAAAGTGACTCTGCTCTGTCTATCTCTTATTGAATTTTTAAAAGGGGTCTTAAGAAATAATGTGAATCTATATTAATAAAAACTTTATGAAAATCTGGTCAGTAGTTTTTGAGTGTAATAAACATCCACTACAATATTAGAAAGAATGATTTAAACTTGGGATCAGATGATCGTGTGTGAGTTGTCCCAGTATATTTATTTATTTTACTGATTTTCAAATTTAATCCATCGAACACACGTGATTTGAGACACAATAGAAAGACAATAGCAGCCCGACAGCCGGCTGTCGCTTGGTCGCTGAAAAGAAAACTTATCCAGCCAACATTGAGGCACACTAAGAAATGTTACCAAACATTAGGCGAGAGAAAAGAAGCACTTTAACTCATGTTCTATTTATTAGCGTAAACTTATTTAAACTAAATTGAATGAAATCTTGTGAATAACTGAATTTTAAATTTTTACTCTTTAAAGTTTACTTAAAAAAATAGGCAATGAAAGTCAGTATAAAAATAGACGGGCGAATCCGCAGCGATTATCTATGTATAAAGGATAGAATGTGGACCTTCTGTGTTAACTTATTACTGGTTTATGGTGCAGCTGATGCGTCAAAGGGATCGACCAATGGGAGGGCCGGACGCCCTAGCACTACTATTGTTGATTTTTGGCCCTTTGAGGTTCGATACTGGCGGGGCAAGCGGACGTTTACATGTTTCTTTTAATTTTTTTTGTAGTAATACTTGTATAACGTTACTTGTTTGTGAATGATAAGTGAATGTGAATCTAAAGTAAAATTTTAAGAGGAGACTTTTAAATTTTTGTATGTTTTAAGAAAATAAATTTTAAAATTCATTTCTAAAAATTCTTATACTGTTGGGTAACTCATTAATCAAGAATTGCATGGCATGTTATGAAACCGTGGGTGTCAGCTAGTTTTCAAATAAAAAAATTTGTAGTTAATATATAGTATAAAAAAATTAATTAAATTGTTTTCAATATTTCTATGAACGGAAGTAATTAATTGAGATAGAGTTAATAGAGGAAGGAAAAATAATTTAAATTTATTAACCGCTATGTAGGTAAGTCGATAGATAAGTTGTAGGAAAGTTTTCTGGAATATTTTTTTTCTTTTATAATGGTGTTATTTTTAAAATTAGGTGAATCGACTCCATTATTATATTTTATATTTATTTTGATCTTAACTTGCACGATTTGTTACGTTGCACTCACATTGGAACTAAGATTCACCATGAATGATAAAATCTAGTTTAAGTAAAATTTTATGGATCTTAAAAAAGTGTTAATGGGCTTAAGTGCTAAAGCTAGTTGCTCAACATACTGTTGAGCAACTAGCTTTAGCTTTCTGACTGACGCCTTGATTAAAAGTGGCTGCAAATGGTTTTTTTTTATAAATTAATTTTGAGTTTACAAAAATACAATATAAAATATTTTTCACTTTGAAAACTCCCACTTGCGTAAATAGTGAAAACGTAAAAAATGCAAGATGGCGCATAGCCACACCCAGTTACAACACATCGCCTTGAGCTAATGTAACATCGTTTTAAAGTTCTTGCGGGCTTTTATATTATTTTCACATTTTTCTATAAGGGGTTGGCAGAAACTAAGTATTATTTATTTATGTCGACTAGCTGTTCCCCGCGGTTTCATCTTTGGTTACTGCTTTAAGTTCTACTGTGATGTTGTTATATTATAAGAATTAATCAATTTGAACCTTTCAACCAAACAAACAAACATAACAAACATATGCCAATGAGTTTTTTGTCAAAATTTGCATACATGAGCTAACCTGTAAAGAGACATAGTTGACTAAACTTAGTTGGAGCTACAAATGCAAAAGTATTAATTAATTATTAACACAATTAAATTACAAATAGACAAAATTTTACGCATTGAGGTATTTTGAATGAGCAAAGACTACTTTCAATTTTAAAAAATGTTTCCGTGTAAATGCAGCATTTCGTCTAAGCTTTTTATAGTGCAATCTCAGAAGCCGTTAGCAACGAGTAGGCCAATGAGGCGGCAAGATGTCGCCAGCCACACCCGGTTACAAAACGTATCGCCTTGACTCGAAACTGATGCAATTTCATGTCCCACCGCCTGTTCCTAAGAGCTTTTATATTTTTGTAATGAATAATTTAAATGTTACCAAGTGTGCGCAGAATATAACGACGAAGTGGGGTGACGGGCCGTTGAGAAACTCCGCCTTTTTAAGTTTAATACAAAGAGGAAAAAACGCTACATATTAAAAAAAACGTCTGCCCTTATAATTTTCCTTGCTAAAAAAAAGGTACGCACCAAGCTCCACAGCAAATTGATAAATTATGAAGACTAGAAAACTTCTCTCTTGGTATTTTAATACTAAGCATAGATAAAATTAGACCCTGAAAGTAACTTCAGCTTCAGACCAGTAGGGCTCTTAAAAACTTATAAAACGTCACTGACAATTTTATTTGATTCGTGTGTACAATGTCTCAAACTCGATGTTCTTGTAACTTTAAAAAAAAATTCATTTACTTTTTGACTGATCCAGATTATCTGTCAAAAAAGATGGAGTTGTAAGAAGATAAGGCAAATTTTATTTCTTTGCATTACAATTTGATATGCACCAGTGTTAGGGAGACGGTGGTGGGGCCTGCCCCCCTTCCCCTACTGTATATGACATGATGCACCCCACGTACAGACACCAACACCACCCATGAAGCCCATTTTAATCAACCCACAAATGTATTTTTAACTCTTCTTTATAAACGACTAACGTGACAGATAGACTGAGTTACTTTTGGCTTTATAATATTAGTATGGATATGATGACCCAATGGTTAGTTCCCGCTCTCTCATGCAGGAGACTGAGGGTTATATGCTGGTCTAGTATCAGGGAGACAAGGCTAATTTTATATCTGCTTTGTAAGGTTTTCTTAGATATAATTGACATGCGTAAAAGAAAGCATTAGGAAGAAATCAGAACTTTACAATATAAGTCTGAAATCCACCTTGAGCAAGTGAGGTTATCCTTCTTTGTTGATGAAGAGGGCTTTGGTCTTCATTGGGACTGTAGTGGCGGTTTATTAATGTTGACTCAGTTTTCATCTTATTCTTTACTTTCTAGAAAAGATAACAGGCTTTAAGGGTTCCAAGAAAGTAATAAGTAAAAGGAATTCCTTTCATAATAAAGCTAAATATTTGTCCATTTTTATAAGATCGTAGATGTTAACACAAAAATTAGAGCTTAATAGATTTTTATTTAATTATATATTGTATACTTGTCCTCTACATAAAAAAACGAGCTAAAATGGAACTCTTCTAAGAGCAATTTCTAATTAAATCAACTCGAGTCCATCGTTTTAATACCCATTTAATAAAATCTAACAACATAGTAACTATTCCAAACAACCCTGAGTTCCTCATTCCAATCTGTTAGATTTAACCTATAAATGACCACTGCTTGACACAGCCATCATACTTTCACCACCTACTCCATTGAAAAACCATAATTCTTCATAACTTCAAAACAAATCTAACACCACTTTTTTCACCTAAAATTTCACAACTGTACGAATAACGTATGTAAATTGATAAATCATATAGTAAGCGTTGCAAGGTCATAATTTCCAAAACTAAGCTATGTCTCGGCGCGCGCGCACAAGGCCGCGTGACGTAAGCAACATGGCCGCCGCCCGACGAGTAACGTCGAGTTCGTTCATCCGCACGCACACAGCCGCGCTTTATTACTCATACTCGCCGGGGACAGTTTGTGTTCACTTGAGGATCGGCAGAGTTAATTTGTTTGAAGAAGTTCATTTTATTGGTGTGGGCTGTTCTTTTATCGTCACTATCTATCAACGTGTCCCGAAACTCTGATCCGGCCGAAAATGTTTTATCTCAAAAGTTTTAAACGATTCCTGTAGGTTATTTTTTTATAGAATTGTACCAGATTACTTTAAAGATACAACGATACATAATTTCTCTTTATTGTGTGCTGACCTACAATATTACGAACCTTCAACGATGTGCGAGCGCAGGAGCGAATGTAATAAGACGCACATTCATTAGTGTCGTATGGTCTTATCGTTTCACGCAACTTTGCAAAGAAAGGGTCACTGTTTACTAGTAGATAGGATGCTACAGAACTTGCTACGACTATAGTTGTATAAACATCTTGATAACATATTATTTTCTCCGAGAAATGAGACGGTATTGATAAAATAAGTACTCTTGTCCGCAATTAGTTCAAAGAAAATACTTCACATGCCTGGCCAAGAATCTAAGATTTTTCTTCATTCGTATTTTTTAAATGGTAGACCTAAACTAGAGTTCACTGCTGCCCTTATACTTTTATGACGTCTCTACATAGTTGACTAGCTTTTGCCCGCGACTTCATCCGCGTGGCTTAATAGTTCCCGTTCCCGGGGGATTTCCGGAATGAAAACTATCCTATGTCATTTCTCGGGTCCCAGACTATATCTGTCCCAAATTTTATTCAAATCGGTTCAGTGGTTTAGGCGTGAAAAAGAGACAGACAGACAGAGTTACTTTTGCAATTATAATATTGGTACGGATTTGACTTCATTCTAATATATTTCTTGCAAGCCTCCAAAGATGGTCACCTACTTACTGCCTTTATAGGGAGGTTTAGTTAGTGCTAAGGTTTTTCGTATTGACCACCAAGCTTGTTCACTAGGCCATTGGCGTTAAATAGAGTCTATATTAAAATTAAAATAATGACAATCACTGGGATCATCAAACTATAGTAAGGAATCCAGCTGGATACTATAAAAAACTTATTTAATTCATCGAACACACGTGATTTGAGACACACTAGAAAGACAATAGCGGCCCGACAGCCGGCTGTTGGTTGGCCGTCAAAAGGTTAAATAGAACATGTATAAAAAATAACAACTACAAAAGAGCAGAAAGAAACCATCGCAAATTACAATTAAAACAATTCCTTCATCATCAAAAAACACACATTCCTCAACTATCGCGTTACAACGCTATTTCTCTATCGTAAGCATAATGTTTGTTTATACGAACAAATCTCAGGAACTGCTGATCCGATTTTGGCGGAACCTTGACATTGAACGGATGTTTTTGTATAGATAAGTCGTCTTTACACAGCTATTAATTAAGACAAAGACTGTAGTGACGATATGTCATCGAATCATCATGAAGCTAAATGGTTTCTAAGTACCTATAAATATTGACGTGTTAGGGGCTAGCTTAGGGGAACTGCTATGTCCAGCACTGGACGTCTTTCATAGAGGATAATGATTTCTTTGAGCAGTTTGTTATAGTAAGCTTTCACCCGTGGCAACACCCGCGTTTTTTTCACCATCCCACATTGTACCCAACCAAGGTGTATGTCTCTATGAGCAGCGGTTTGGGCCTTGCGTATGTCAACAATCAGTTTACCTTTTTATATTTTCGGATTAGTTTCCCGTGCTGGACAATTTTTTATGGCACCAGTCTTTATACTGGAGAAACTTTGAGTTTTTTTAAGCAAAGTATTTCCGAAAATACTGTTCGTAATAAAAAAAAACGTTCACTCATATAAAGCTATTATTAGTCGAATCTCATAAACTTTTTAGTACCAATTCTTAGCGAACAATGTTGCGAATATAGCCTACTCCACAGAGATATTATAAAGAAGAAAGATTTGTATTTTTGTAAAGAAAAAACTCAAAAGCTACTGGATTGATAAAAAAAACCGGTCAAGTGCGAGTTGGACTCGCGCAACGAGGGTTCCGTTAATTTGTTTTTTAGTGAAATAACTACAAATTTACGGTTTTCGGAGTTTTCCTTTTACTTGTGCTACATGACCTTGCTTCTTGCCAAATTTCACGATTCTAGGTCAATGGGAAGTAGCCTATAGGTTTTGAGTTTTGATTCCCTTGAAAATGTCTAAATATGCAGTATAAACCGCCGTATCTTTTTATTGCGTTGATTTAGAAACTTGATTTTTTTCACTGCTTTAAGAGATAGCAGAGCTGAGTATGTGATATTAATTTCAGCTTGATATCTCGACGCGTTTCTGAGAAAAAGGGTCTTGACAGACGGACGAACGGGAGGACGGACGGATGTGAACTAACTACAAATTTACGGTTTTCAGAGTTTTTCCTTAACTTGTGCTACATGACCTTGCTTCTTGCCAAATTTCACGGTTCCAGATCAATGGGAAGTACCCTAAAGGTTTTGAGTTTTGATTCCCTTGAAAATGTCTAAATATGCAATATAAACCGCCGTATCTTTCTATTGTGTTGATTTAGAAACTTGTTTTTTTCACTGCTTTGGGACATAGCAGACTTGAGTATGTAATATTAATTTCAGCTTGATATCTTGACGTGTTCCTGAGAAAAAGGTTCTTGACAGACGGACGGACAGACGGACGCCTGACGTGAACTAACTACAAATTTACGGTTTTCGGAGTTTTCCCTTTACTTGTGCTACATGACCTTGCTTCTTGCCAAATTTCACGATTCTAGGTCAATGGGAAGTACCCTATAGGTTTTGAGTTTTGATTCCCTTGAAAATGTTTAAATATGCAATATAAACCGCCGTATCTTTCTATTGTGTTGATTTAGAAACTTGTTTTTTTCACTGCTTTGGGACATAGCAGACTTGAGTATGTGATATTAATTTCAGCTTGATATCTCGACGCGTTCCTGAGAAAAAGGCTCTTGACAGACGGACAGACAGACGGACGCCTGACGTGAACTAACTACAAATTTACGGTTTTCGGAGTTTTCCCTGTACTTGTGCTACTTGACCTTACTTTTTGCCAAATTTCATGATTCTTGGTCAATGGGAAGTACCCTATAGGTTTTGATTCCCTTGCAAATGTCTAAATATGCAATGTAAACCGCCGTATCTTTTTATTGCGTTGATTTAGAAACTTGATTTTTTCACTGCTTTGAGAGATAGCAGACCTGAGTATGTGATATTAATTTCAGCTTGGTATCTCGACGCGTTTCTGAGAAAAAGGGTCTTGACAGACGGACGGACGGACGGACAGACGGACAACAAAGTGATCCTATAAGGGTTCCGTTTTTACCTTTTGAGGTACGGAACCCTAAAAAATATTTTTTAAGGCTATAGGTTAAATATGACATCATGCTACAACCGACGAAAGCAGTAACAAAATACGCGGATAAAACCACAGAGTACACCTAGTATCATTTATAATTAAATTGCCGATTAAATGTTCTAAAGGGTGACAAACAAATATATTATTTTTAGATAGAAAAAAATACAAACAGCTATGTCCTTCTTTGCCAAATGTACATACAAAGTTAAATAAAAAAAATACATAAAATGTCCGATTCGCTCCCGTGTCTCATAGATCAGGGTAGGGCCTACTGAGGGCAGCTATCTCACTCTTACTTATAACTCCGTCCCGTTCTCACCTAGCAATACATTTTGACGTTTTATTCGTGTAGGGTGGGGTCGCATTTTTTTCCTCGTTTTTTAATAGGGATACGCTTTTTTCAAAACGGTTTTTTTCGTACGGGGTGTTATTTTTTACGGTTTTTTTAGTTCTTTTTTTTCTGTCTGAGACTCGATTGTGAGGCGATTTTTTTCGGGATTTTTGTTACTTTTTTTTGAGTGATTTTGTGTATGGACGGTACACGAGTACATTTGTATTTTTAATTAAATGTAGAAGGGTTGTTTGGCTTGCTTTAAGCTAATTTATTTAATGTTACTTTGGTTCAGGACTGGAGAAAAATAAGATAGCAGTCATAGCATCTATTATTTTTCAGTTTTTTTTTTATGTAGTTAATCTTGAACTTTCATCCTCTATAATATCCTTCTACGGCTTTAATATCCTAAAAAAATACTTAGTGGATACTTACTATTAACAAAGAACATATCCTCCAAGTTCCATGTCTCTAAGACCAGCGGTTACTAATATTATTAATGGGAAAGTATGTGTCTGTTTGTCCGTCTTTTACGGCAAAACTACTGAACCGATTTAAATGAAATTTGGTTCAGAGATAGTACACAGCCTGAGAAAGGACATAGGACAGTTTTTATTCCAAAAACCCCACTGAAACGGGAACTACGCACTAAAACAGTGGGGCACAGCTAGTATACATGTAAGTACTAGCTTTTGCCCGCGACTTCGCTCGCGTTAGAAAGAGACAAAAAGTAGCCTATGTTACTCTCCATCCCTTCAACTATCTCCACTTAAAAAATCACGTCAATTCGTCGCTCCGTTTTGCCGTGAAAGAAAGACAAACAGACAGACAGACACACTTTCCCATATATAATATTAGTATGGACGGGGGTTCGATACCTCGCACACACAATACGACAGAATTTAATTGTAACATGTTGTACTTTAAGTTTACCTAGAACATCACTAACTGCTGTTAAACTAATTATGAGGAACCCGGGACTAGATATGAGCGCCGCGTCGGCGCGCCGCCGTCGCCGTGGATTCATGTCGACGCGCCGCCGCCAAATGCAGCGTGCGGCGCGCCGTCACGACGAGTTACAAGTACAACTTGCTTTATCGCTCGCACGCGCGGCCCGGTGGCATTCGGCATTAGTTCGCCTAGTCGCTTTGCTACACTCATTCGTAGCTGACGTAGGTAGTCAAATAAAATATTTTACCGAGTAAACGTGTATTGTTCTGTGACTTTAACAATGGCAGCAACTTCGACTACTATTGATGTTTATAAAACGAAAATAAAGAACATTTATGTGACCCCAATGAAAAATCTTTCGACAAAACATATACATACATATTTTGATAATGTCATGTTGATAAATATTTTGTTTTGTTTGTTAAATTTTTAATTATATTGATTTAAATAGATAGTGCTCTAATTAAAAACTCTCTATCTCATCTGAATCATTATTGTTTTCCAGTAAAAGTGATCTCTAATTATAGAAGACTGTTAAATTGTAATTAACAAATACGTTCCCTTATAAATCTTTTTTTGGTAACAACAACATGGTTTTCTTTATTTTTCTTTTTAAGATAATTCCTGATTAAAAAAAACTAAGGTCCACGGCCGGACGCCACGCGCCGCCGCGACGCCGCCGCCGCTGTGAAAATTTTCAGGCCACGCCGCCGCCGTGGAATTGGCCATCGGCGCTCATATCTACCCGGGACTCCTCTCTGTCTAACACATACCTAGGTGTTTTTGATATCTGGATTAGTAGAATTTATATCATTTAGTTTATACGAACATATGATCGTGGAGTGTCGTGATGGCCCAGTGGATACGGCACCCGCCTCTCGTGTAAGAGGTTGTGCGGGTTCGAATCCGGGCAAGTACCAATGTGACTTTTTCAATTCATATGTACTTTCTAAAGTTTATCTTAGACATCACTGACATTCCGTGCCTCGGAAAGCACGTAAAGCCGTTGGTCCCGGTTGTCATTCGTAGAACTTTGACAGTCGTTACTGGTTAACCAGAAACTCAGACCAGTCTAACCAAGAGGTATCGTGTCGCCCAGTTACTGGGTTGTGGAGGTCAGATAGGCAGTCGCTCCACGTAAAACACCGGTATTGAGCTGAATCCGGTTAGGTTGGCAGCCGACCTCAACACGGTTGGGAAAAGGCTAGGGAGATGATGATGAGTTTTTACGATCATATAACTTACCTTTTTTATTTAACGTCGGTTCAAATTTGTTCATGCACTCTTGATAATTTATTAAATAGTTGCCTATTATGTCAATGAAATTAAATTCCTTTCTTTAATTTTCAGTTACCAACTAGAGCTACGCTGGATGTCCAAGTAAGTCATTTTTTTTACCTTAATATATCAGTTGTCTCCAAAGAAGTAAGTCATTATAATATTAGTTCTCTAAATATACAAAGGGGTAAAGGGGTGCTAAGTCCTGAAATTCTTCAGTATTTCTCCAATCTTAATGTAGACTAGCCAAATACGCAGGAGGTAAATAGATAACTATCCATACTAATATTATAAATGGGAAAGTGTGTCTGTCTGTATGTTTGTCTTTCTTTCACGGCAAAACGGAGCGACAAATTGACGTGATTTTTTAAGTGGAGATAGTTGAAGGGATGGAGAGTAACATAGGCTACTTTTTGTCTCTTTCTAACGCGAGCGAAGCCGCGGGCTAAACTAGTCTATACATAAAATGTTAAACTGACCGGGTGATACATAAACGATTAAAGTTGATATTGCGTTGCAACGCTTGCAAACACGCTAATTTTTTTTTAAATATGACACGTGAAGTCCACACCATTAGCATTTTTATTCTTCGTAAAGAGCATAATTCTCAGAATCTAGGGCTCGTATTAATAGACGTCACTCAACTCCGAGACGCTCTCAAGTCTCTTGCTGTCCTTGTCATTCTAAAGGGAAAAAATAAGGACAGCAATATACTTGAGAGCGTCTCAGAATTGAGTGACGACTATTAATACGGGCCTAGGAATTAGTTCTTCCATCACCTTCCAACCCTTTTCACAATGGGAAGGTCGGCTTCCAGTCCAATACGGTATTTGACACTATTAACCGATAAATCTAAGACATGACTTTTTATTTTAATTTTGTATTTGTTTATTTTGTTACATACTTACATTGTTTCCACATGTAGAAGCAACAAAAAGAAAATGTAACCAAGACTTTGCAAAACATGATATTTTTAAAAGAGTGTCCGTGGAGTTTCTTGCCTGTTCCTCCATAGAGATCTACGTTTTGGAACAGGCAATTAGCGTCACTTTTCTTTTCTGACTAACAGACCGACTCTTTGACAATTCATAAGTACCTGTAAATGGTCTAAGTGAAATAAATGCTTTGAATTTTGACATATTTTTTATAAAACCTATCTTTTTATTAGTCCTAAGCATCGGATTTGTTTTTAATTTACTGTAAAATTAGATTTTTAATTGCTTTAAAATCAATAAATAGTTAGTCAATAGGGTTGCTAGCTTGTGACGTCACAAGCTGGTATTGCCATACAAAGTCTATTGGAGAATTGCGTTTTGACAGCTCATAAAAAGTACGTCAATTGATGATGGTGTCAAATACCGGATTGGACGCAGCTCTGCCACCCACCAGTGTTTTACATGGAGCGACTGTAGAGTGACAATACTTTAAAATCGTATCGATTTCAGAATAGACTGACCTTTGAACTTGTTTCGGTTTTGTCTTCAAAATTTTCAAAATTCAAAATTCAAAGCATTTATTTCACATAGACCATTTACAGGTACTTATGAATTGTCAAAAGAGTCGGTCGGTCAGTCAGAAAAGAAAAGTGACGCTAATTGCCTGTTCCAAAACGTAGATCTCTATGGAGAAGAACAGGCAAGAAACTCCACGGACACTCTTTTAAAAAAAATCATGTTTTACAAAATCTTGGTTGTATTTTCTTTTTGTTGCTTCTACATGTGAAAACAATGTAAGTATGTAACAAAATAAACAAAAAAAAAATTAAAATAAAAAGTCAAAAATAAAATAAAAAGTCATGGCAGTTAAGAGATGACCCATCTCAACTGACGCGTAACATCAGCACCATTTAGCTCAACCATTTTGAAGGGAACCGAATGATCCAACGCACTCGCCACCATCAGCGAGACTTTTTAAGCGGGCATGACAATGCTCCTAACCGCCATGTCTATTTGTGTCAGTAGAGAACTATCGTAATAAATCACTGCATCCTACTCACATTTACTTCAAATATGCATTTCTTCTCTATTTTTAGGGTAGTCAGAAGGTCTAACCGCCAGTCTAACCGCGTGGTCTCATGTCACCCAGTAACAGTGTTGTTTAGGTCTGATAGACAGTCGCTAGTCGCTACATGTACAACACTGGTATTCAACTGGAGCCGGTTCCACTGGAAGCCGACACTAATATAGTTGAGAAAAGAGTAAGGATATGATATTTTTTTACTTTTATCCATTGTCTTATATTTTAATTTTTTTAGTTAGTTAAACGCCTTATGATATTTAACTAACCGTATAAGAACTTAATTCGTACTAATATTATAAATGCGAAAGTAACTCTGTCTGTCTGCTAAAGTAACTCTGTCTTCTTCACGCCTAAACCACTGAACCGATTTGAATGAAATTTGGTACAGATATAGTCTGCGAACCGAGAAAGGACATAGGATAGTTTTCATCCCGGAAATCCCCCGGGAACGGGAACTATTCCACGCAGACGAAGTCGTGGGCAAAAGCTAGTCATATATACCTAATTTTCCTAGCTTCTGCATGTCGGTTGTAATAAGACTATCAATATATTAACCTTGAATATATGGTTTCGTTGATACTAACAATGATTGGTTTGACGTCACTATGATAACGTCATTCTTTGAAACGAATCGTGAATTCATTTTAGATATTAGAGCTTCTTTTAAGAATTATCTGGGCTTGTAATGAATATAAGCCCGAAATCACCAATCCGCCTTGAGCAAGTGGTGATAATGGTGCGGTTCTTCTCTGTATGAGAAGAGGCCTTTTCCGTGCGGTGGGACAGTTGTAGGCTGGTATTATCCAATGACTGCTCCCGTCCTGAGTGCGGCGGGATCCGCGTCCTGGGTGCGGTGTCAGACTTTTACTGACTAAAACCCACTCATGTTCCTTCGGTTGCCCTTTATGTTCCGGGGTCACGGTAACTATTATAAACATTCCGCAACCCCGGCAGGCGTTGGCCCTATTGGGCCCCTTCCTGTGCTGACTTCTCAATATTATTAAGCATGAAGGTTCCATAAAAAATATCGACTTTTACGTGAATTTCAGGGACTGAAAGGAAGGTTTTTAACCCTAAAAAGCGGCGAAGCCGCGGGCGAAAGGTGGTATAGTAAAGGAATATTCGTGGGATAACCTGCGTTAATAATGAATAGAAATCTGAAATCACCAGTCCGCCTTGAGCGCGGCGCGTAGTGCTCAATGCTCGTGCCTTCTCTGTATGAGAAGACACCTTTATCTTGCAGTGGAACAGTCCTCCTCCTTGCGTCGTATTCCTCAGTGCTGAGGGTCGTGACCTCCCTTCTTCATCACTTTCTCTCGGATGATTTTCTTCCATCTAACTCTGTCTCTGGCGGTGTGAAGGGCGTCGTGATTTATAGAGTCAAGGGTGGTGCGGATCTAGTCAGACCAGCGTATATTACCGCTCTGCTACACGGCAAAAGCCTTTAAATTATTTTTACATGTATGTACGCTACCTGTTAAAGACACAAAAAAAACAATTAGCATAAATAAAATAAAATATTATTCCGAAATCACCGATCCGCCTTCGCAGTAGTGTTTGTGCGTGCTTTCCCTTGCTGTAAGAGAAGAGGCCTTTCAATTAAAAAGGTCACATTGGTACTTGCCTGGATACGAACCCGAACCAAGAAGAAGAAAATCCACAAGAGGAAGGCCTGTTAATCACTAATCACCACTTGGTTTTACTTGTATTATTGTAGACATTATTTGAGAAATTTCGAAATCCATGCCAAGTCAGTCAAAGTAAAGCCGTGATTCACTCAACGAACAATTTTTCTAAGTTTACACAAGATAAGATTAAAATATGTATGTAAGTACACTAGCACAGCAAGTGCCCTGTTAGTCTGTGTGTATGTGTTTAAGCTACCATCCAAAACTACTAAGTTTTTCTTGATAACGTTCTTTCTTTGACTCATGTTGTGAAACAGATAGAAGATGTAGTGAAGATTGAGAAGAAATGGAATTTTTTTGGTTGTTTCATTTTTTATTTTGTGTATGGTTACTGCTCCTCTTCCGTGGTTCATAGCGTGATGTTATGTAGCCTACGTGTTATTCTGATATAGACTATATTACTGTAGTTTCAACCAAACTCATTCAGTAGTTTTTGCGTGAGAAGTAAGAAACATCCATCTGTCATTCCTCACAATATTTATTCGTAGGAAATGATTGTGCAACTTTTAATAAGAACTAAAACATTATTTTGTAATATTCAATTATTATTTTACTTGCCAAACAGTAGAGCGAGGATAGCACATCTTAAAATGATAGGAGGAGTATATTGATTGAAGCTTTCAATGTAGATCAATGACGTCATAGTGAGGTCAGACCAGCCTTTTTATTTTATTATTTGTTCTTTATTTTATACTAGCTTTTGCCCGCGACTTCGTTCGCGTGGAATAATAGTTTCCGTTCCCGGGGGATATCCAGGATGAAAGCTATCCTATTGCCTTTCTCGGGTCCCAGACTATATCTGTACCAAATTTCATTCAAAGCGGTTCAATGGTTTAGGCGTGAAGAAGAGACAGACAGACAGACAGAAAGGCAGACAGACAAAGTTACTTTCGCATTTATAATATTAGTACGGATTCAAGTAAAATAAAGAACATATAATAAACATAACAAAACCTACCTTTGTGTGCTAATTTGTGTACCAACAAGCTATAATTCATACTGTTTGAATTATAGCTTGTTGGTACACAAATTGCTGATGTATTATAAATACAAGTTTGAAATCACCACTACGCCTTGAGCGCGAGTGGTGATCAATGCTCGTGACTTCTCTGTATAAGAAGAGGCATTGTCCTGTAGTAGGACATTAATAGGCTGGTATTTATTAATTAGTTACTAGCTTTTGCCTGCGACTTTGTCCGCGTGGAATAATAGTTCCCGTTCCCGGGGAATTTTCGGGATGAAAACTATCCTATGTCCTTTTTCGGGTTCCAGACTATATGTGTACCAAATTTCATTCAAATCGGTTCAGTGGTTTAGGCGTGAAGAAGAGACAGAAAGACAGACAGAGTTACTATCGCATTTATAATATTAGTACGGATGTTTTGAAATGACTGTCAAACACGAATGCTTAAAAAGAATTTGGAAATTAGAATTGCCCCATATGGCATTATGGAGCTGTACTTAGTCACTTAGTATCTCTTTTCGCCAACTTATGAATAAACAAAATTACTTTCTTTGTAGATAAGTAAAATGATTTTTGAACAAAAACATTTATTTTCGTTCAAAAAATCATTTTTATTAAATTCTTAAGAAAGTTTGTTACCAATTCAATCAAAGGTTTTTAATTTGGCCTGTTTTAATAATGTTAATGGTTTTTTTTTTGTTTTATAAATAATATTTAATAATTAAATATTTGTATATTAAATAGTTAATGGAATTATAATACCAGTCTATTACTGTCCCACTGCTGGGCGAAGACCTCTTCTCATACAGAGAAGGCAGCACTGATCACCACCCGCTCAAGGCGGTGCGGTGATTTTAAACTTTCTTCTAGATTTATCTATCTATATTTGTATTGTATAAAATGGTAATCTGACTGAACCCATGGTCCTAGAGACATGAAACTTGGCGGGTGTGTTTCTATGGAGAATAATATAGGTAGCTACTAAGAAAGGAATTTTAAAAATTCCACTCCTAAATGGGAGGCCCCCTAATTTTTTATGAACACTCGCTAACCGAAAATAATAATAATAATGATACCAGCCTATAACTGTCCCACTGCAGGGCAAAGGCCTCTTCTCATACAGAGAAGGCACGAGCATTGATCACCACGCTTGCTCAAGACGGGTTGGCGATTTTAGACTTATAATCACTACAAGTCCAGGTTTCCTCACGATGTTTTCCTTCACCGATGTCTGTGATGTCTAAGATAATCTTTAGAAAGTACATATGAATTGAAAAAGTCACATTGGTACTTGCCCGGATTCGAACCCACAACCACTTGCATGAGAGGCGGGTGCCTTAACCACTAGGCCATCACGACATTAATCAGACGCTAACCTAAATTTAATTAAATTTGGTATACTTAGAGATAGATTGAACTTTGGAGAAGCACATACACTACTCTCTCTCAACAATTATTTACCTATTATTAATATTAGTGTTGGACATTTAACTCCTCCTAAACTGCTGGACCGATTTGAATGTAATTTTGAGTATATTTTAATTGGTTCTTGAATAGTTTGAGAATATCCGGTAGGTGGCGCTACTAACTGGTCAACTCGTAATAAAAAAATATTTCTCTACAGTATCTTTTCAGTATACTTATTAGAAATAGTATACTTATTTTTATTTCTATTTTGACATTATATAAATTAAAATCTTTTGACATTACTTTTAACCTTGTTTGTAAGTATATTCGACACAATGTAAAAATTGTTTTATGAATGAATAAATAAATAAATAGGGTAACAAATCTGACCCTAAATTACATAAATAACTGTATAGCAGTTACTTATAATAATAATTAATGCAGTATATACATACCTATTACGTAATTGACTGTAAAATTATAATTATATAAAATACATTTTGTCTGTCTGGATGTTTGCCTATATTTCTATTCTTTATGCACTGAACCGATTTTGATGATATTTTTTTCGAAGTAAGGTTGAAACCTCAAGGAAGGACATAAGGTACTTAGTAAACGACTTCGACTTCCTATAAATCCGAGATAATCGACTTCCTAACGGACGAAGTCAGGAGGAGAGCTAGTCAAAAAATCAATTAATATTATAAAATAGCCATTATATATATGATAAGCCAAATAGGTGCTTAAAAAAGAATAAAAATCTATCATTTATTGTTTTTTTTATGGTTATTATTAAAACAAAATGTGTGCAACCATTTGGTAATTAAATAAATCTATCTATTTTAATGTAACTATAGAATTTTATTTTAAATAAATTACGCATGATTTTTAGATTTTTTTAACGAATATAATTTAAACTGTGGAAAAACAAAATTATAAATTTTTGGGGAAAAAAATAATTTATTTTGCATTTTTTTTTCTAGTACTTAGATAAAAAGATTTTATTCTTTTTTTTACTTTATATAAACGCTCGTGTTTTTTATAAATCTACAATAATTCTTACACATAGGTGCCTAATATCTAGTACCTAAGTAATATATACTTATGTAGCCATAGATAGTTTAAACCTATTTCCTTAAGACGTAGATTTTAATTTTACAAAGTGTTAATGTTTTATTCCTAATTTATTTATGATACTTATAGGTCATAGAAAAAAAATATTATTTAATTAAATAGCATTTAACCACGAAAATATATTAAATTAAATATAAAATTTTATGATACTTATAGGCCATAGAAAAAAATATTATTTAATTAAATACATGCAAAAATAGAAATAGCTAAATATTTTCTTAATTCTTACATGGTTAATAGAGACCTAAATTTTTTTTTATTTATACAGAGGCAGGCTTTTTGTTAATATTCAACGCATAGCCAAAACTACTGAAGACAGAAATATGAAATTTGCACAATAGTTAGTTTTTATGAAGTACAGACGCATTATGCAGCGATTTTTGGAAATTCAACCTCTAACAGGGTAAATAAAATAGGAGATTAATTTAATTCTAGTTTTAGAATATATATTAATTATGCATAGTTATCGGTTATCTTGAAGGTATACAAGGTTGCAGATTGAAAATTGCCCGTGTCCTCTTGAGGTCCAAGCTTACTTCCAACCAAATTTCTTCAAATTTGGTTCAGTGGTTAGACACACAACAGACGAATAGATGTGTAAATACCTGATGATCATTATTATATGGTGACGGGTAATCAAATAATAATATTTTTTATTTCGACATACAAAAAAAAATAAAAAATATTTTAAAGTAACATGTTAAAATATTTTCTAATATTCTTCTTCATAAATTTGAATCGTATGATATCCAATTGTTTAGTATGAATATACTCCTGCTATTTATGAATAATTATTTAATGATTTTTTGACATATTTTTTTAGTTTTTTTTTTTTGTACGGAAACTTTAACAATCTATCAAATAGGGATTTAATGTGGAATAAAAATCAAAAACCTCCAATTATGATTGAGTACACTACAATTTGTCTAAAATAAAAACATTTTTTTATTTTAATTTAAAAAAATCTATAAAAAATAGCATTGAAGTGGAACACGGCCACGATGCCACGCCGTCTCTTCATTAAAAGTCAAATAAAAATAGTTTTACTGCATAAAACAAAAAAAGCATTAATATTTGACCCCATTCCCTATCCGTAGAGAGCATCCTAACACCAATTTCGCGAAAACCACAAACAATTCCTCGAAAAATATCAATTCTAAAAATAGCAACACCGGACCCTTTCTTAACGAACATCGGAGAGAGAAAAAAAGAAAAATTCAAAAAAAGAACGCTCCCCAAACAGATGGCCAGTTCTTCCTGAATCCAAAACTATATAATTTTCATCGAAAATCGAATTAATACGGTGGAAAAAAGCGGTCGATTTAAAAAAAGTTTGAGGTCGCAAGCGCGGGCGCCGGACCGTTATGCGTTGGGGACGGAGCTGGCGGAAACATAGTGCTGTCTCCGTCGCACGCGCCCGCCTACCTCGGTCGCCCATCAGTTTACACCGCGACCATGAATTTTGATGCTCTGTCTGGCTTTTTTGTGAAGGTTTTTTGTTTCATCGGGAAGTCGCGGTTTTAGAAGCCTGGTGAAAGGTGCCGTAATTAGTTAGTTTGTTAAGTTTAGCTCTTTCAATGTTGATGGCATGGCGGAAATACAGAATTTGCTTTTTAGTTTTGATTCGAAATTCGTACATTTTTGGGAGAGGCAAGATTCAATACTTTTAGTAAGTTATTTTATTAATGACTATTAATATATTTACAATGTCACAGTAATTCATGTTACAATGACAATAATATTGGTGAGCTAAAATATTTTATTTTAATATTGCCAACAACGCAAATTAAAATACAATCAACTGTGAACTTCCGAGTTCAATCCAATTCATTAACTTTAATAAATATTTACCCCTCATTTCGTATTTCCATAGGTCAATTAAAATATAGGTCAATAAAGCATCCGTACTAATATTATAAATGCGAAAGTAACTCTGTCTGTCTGTCTGTCTGTCTGTCTCTTCTTCACGCCTAAACCACTGAACCGATTTGAATGAAATTTGGTACAGATATAGTCTGGGACCCGAGAAAGGACATAGGATAGTTTTCATCCCGGAAATCCCGCGGGAACGGGAACTATTATTCCACGCGGACGAAGTCGCGGGCAAAAGCTAGTGTTTTAATAAAATTACGACAGCGCACGCTGTGCCGTCGTAATTTTTATGTTTAAAAAACTTTGAAATTGAACTGTTTTTACAATTTCGTGTTTATTCTACAAAAAAAAAAAACAAAATCAACTCACATTCCTACGCACACCCCTTACAATATTAACTAAACTTAAAATCATTTACGATAAAATATTAAATTTGAGTTCTCGTCAAACAACATAAGTTGCACATTTTATTACAATTTCAAGTGCAAATTATCGCCAACATATTGTTGTTAAAAACTGCATGTGTTTGTCAGACACTACATACATGGTTGTACGAATAATAATATTGGTTGCCATCTTAAGATGTTGTCATAAACTTGTAATAGCAAGTTTTACATTTAATAATTTTACTGAACAGTTATTTTGGCACTCCGATTACTGCAAAGGGCTTCTTTACATTTTATAATAATGTGAATATTAAATTGAAAAGCGTTGGTTGTTTGAGTCTAATAATATCATGATTTTTATACTTTATATTGGAATCGAGCACGATTTCTTAAAATTTTAATTTACTTTTGTTTGGTCGTCGTTTGATTTTCAACTCTATGTTTTGGATTGAGGGTTAAGAATCTATCAGTAAATGAGACTATGTTAAATTGAAAGAATGGTACTGCAACATAGCTATGGTCAGGAGTTTACTTCTCTCGCATAAACCAAATAAATAAGTAAACGTTATGTCGTACACAAAATTACTAGTTTTTGCCCGTGACTTCATCCAAGACTTTGTCGGTTATTCTTCAAAATCGTTTTAGACAGAAAGACAAACTTACTTGTTTTGTATTTAAAATATTTATATAAGTCATCTAAGAACACTGCCCATGGGAATTAGCACCAAAAGTATTCTTGGACTTTACACTAACCGCAATTTCTGGAAAACAATAATAGCCCTCGGATTCAGTTAGGAAAGAGTTTCATTTCTTTTCCTATTTCACCCATTTTGTTTTTCTACATTAACCAGGTACTGATGATACTGCTGTAATCTTCGGTTCGGTTAAACCAATGACTATGTTGTGATCATGACGCCTAGTTTGATTTAATTAGAAAGTATGAACACTTAGAAATGTTGTGATGAGACAAAAAAAAAGTTATGAAGAATGCCTGCTAAATTTTGTTCCTATTTACTCACTTCCAAGTTTTTGACTGAGTTGGCATTGGCATATTGTTTCAGTTCCAATGACAAAATGGTCAAAAAAGACTTTTGGTTTTACTTTTTTATAGTATGATCTGAGTCCGTAACCATCAACACATAAAATTAGTCTATATGTTTAAAAATACTTATAAAAACAACATTTTGAAATAATCATCTTGTTCACGAGCATCAGAAGATTGCAAAAGAAATTTCATGTCATTAAAACTAGTACATCTTCGTGTAAACGAAAAAATATCACAATCGGATCGTATTCCAGACAAAGTAACATCATTCTTCAGAAAACTGGTACAGATAAATTAAAATATCCCCTCGTCAAAGATAGACAGCCAAGCAACAACAGACCTGGCCTTGGAAAACCCGTCAAGGCCCTCCACATATTATGCAGTGGACCTATTTTTAATTACACGTTCGAGTCCTGTTGAAGGTACGAAATATTTTGCACTTGAAGTACTTACAACCTTGACCGTACTGTAACCAGTTTGCGACGGGGTGGACAGAATGCCGACGGACGCTATAGTCTGCGGTGCACTACGACAAACGCGCGGAGAATGTATTGAAGAATCGTATGAATTTAGATTGCTAGGCTATACTTAAGTAATTTGCAAATATATACAAATTTTTAGTAAGTAGCAATAGATCGAGATAATCTAATTCGATTTGAGTATTACCTATAATTATCTGATGCCAAAGATAATTAGCTTATGGAGAAATTGTTTTGACCATTATTAGTTCCGTCTTATTGGCTTAAGCTGAAATGCAGTGAGTGGGATTTAATATTTAACACTAGCGTCAAAACTACAAGGACAACCACTAAAACGTCGTAAGCGTCTCTGAAAATTATTTCCACATACTAAAACAAATTGCATTATAACCTCCTACACTTAAAGTTAAAATTCGCTTGCACGCAAAAGAGCATCGCGAATGCTATTTTCAGAGCCGTGGGTCGAGATTGTTGCCATGGCAACTTTTAATTTATGAATGAATTTATGACTGCGGGCCGCGGCGAGTGTATTCTATGCAAACAAGAAATATTTATAGCGTCGCTCTTTACTGGCTAAGGACAAACGGCTTATTGTTCTATCTTTTGTCCATCCGTTTGTCCATCAGTGGGTTAGTAAAACTTCATTCCTTTCAGACTCTTGAGACATGTGTAATGACGGTTTAGTTAGACAGTTTAAAAAGAGAAAAAAAAACTGGCCGTGTGACAAATGCAATGCAATTTAATTGCCGTTTCGTGCTATTTCTCTCAATTCAACATGTTTTGCGGAGGCAGTACAGTAACGATTTATTTCATTTTGGTTTGTAGGAAAAAATTGTGATTACGTGTTCCGTGTAAATGTCAGTTATCGTCGATGCATACAAAATCGCACACAGACAGTTTAGCTGTAAAAGCAGTAGATAGATATTTTCTTTCACATTTTGTATTATGACCCTATTGTACAAAATTAGTATATAAGTATGGACAGTAAAATTTGTCTAAAGTTTGGCTCTCTTGTTGGAAAAAACAACTTCAGAAAAAATCATAATATTTTTCTAAACCGCTATTTTTCACCACAATTTTCAAATACACACGATGCACAAGCATTTATCACCCTTTTTAATATATACATCAACCGAAAGACATCCATTACTGAACACGCAACATGCATAAAGAAATGACGTTACCAAAGTAAGTCTGCCATGAAACGCAGTACTAACCTATTTTTCTTACAAACCTCACTTATTCTTCAGACAAAAAAATCGCAAAAGTACTTGATACTTGCATCCTGAGTACATAAAAACTTCACACGGATAATCAGTGAGGTTTTTACACTGCATTCTTTCTTGTCTAGCTTCTTAATTGACTGATTTAAGAGCTATTTATAACCAGCTATAAATAGACAACGCTGTTGCCAAGCGGTGCGGCGTCGTTAGGCTCGATCTCCACTTGCGATTACACGACTTTTATGTGCGACAAGTTGTCGTTAAGATAAATAATGTTGGTTGTGTTAGGGACGTTTAACGTGTTTTTACGATAAAAGATTAAATAAATGCATTATATATTTTGTGAATGGTTTGATACTATTTATTGGGGTTTTAAGGGTTAATTATGAAACAAAGAAAGGTTTTCATTAAATATTATAATTTTGTAAACGTGACTTAAAGGTCGAGTTGTTATTTATTACATTATTAATGCTTAATTATTATGTTTATCTGATTCCTTTTATTACATAATTTTGCATTTATTGAATGCAATACAGTTACCATATGCCATAGGTCAATATAAAAAGAATCAAACAAAATGATTACATTCAAATTGTTCAAAACGCCTAAAACAGTCGGAACACAGTTAATAAAGTCGTCACTTAAATCCACTGAATAACCTGATTTCCTTAATAACACCCAATAAACATCGTGAGATACCGAGCAATTGATAAATTAGGCCCAATTTAAACCCTCAACAAACCGTGCGAAATTTAATATTAATCGCCACCACGATTAGTCGACCGTGTACAGCTGGCCTTACGACATAATGCGGTATTGTTTCATTCATAAGGCATTAATTATAATTCCTTTGCTTTAGTGAAAGTCGTTTTTTATTAATTCATTTATTTACATGGTAATTATCTTTGCTTGTTATATTTTTTACGGGTTAGGTAGGCACAAATTAAATCTTATTGATTAGTTAAACTAATTTAATTCAATGCGTTCTGCTAATTAAGCTATGCATATAATTAACACTTGAATCGCAAGGCTCGCATCAATGTCTTTCTAATGAATGCAATCACAGAAAATCTATGCGTGAATTAATTCTTTCGACGTCCCGTTGCAGTGATTTTCGTAAAAGACATTACACAGGCATTGTAAAACATCTGTAGGTATCGAAAAATTCACACCCACATAAAAAACGCAGGAAACAGCAAACCCGTAAACGAATTTTCAAAAAACAAAAACTTAAAAATAAAGTACCAAGACTCAGACAGCGCGCTATATCGATCGAAATACAAGTTCCGAACAAAAAGTGGACCGGGATCGGCCGTCTCGCTCACACGGCCGCGCCGCCAGCGCGCGCGAGCGAGACGGAGAGATCGTTGCGCGCGCCCACACTCAGATAGTGTACACATACTGGAGGGATATGCACCAGTAGAGATGAACTCTGTGAAGTCGTACCAGTAGACCGTCTCTCTCTGACGGTACGACATAGCGCTAGCATTCGGATTTTGAAACATACCCTATTCGTCTACGGTCGGGGTACGAAAATTCCATTCTATCTTTCGTTTGTTCGACGTTCGATGTTTGAATTTCTTTTCTATATTTTCGGGTTTGTGGAGAATTTTCGTCTTTTCTTCGTCGAGTGAAAGTGCGTTAGGCCTAAATTTGTGTTGCTAGGTGCGAATTTTAGTTTGTATGGAGTGAAAATTAGTGCGAGTGATCACGGGTTGTGGTGTGTTTTACGAGAACGTGCCTCAAAAACATGGATGACAATTTTTTTAAAGGATTTGTTTGAAGAAGCTGCTTTTCTGATGGTGATATTGTGAAATCTTCATTATAGGTATGTACTTACCTACATATTTTTTTAATGTTCCACCCCTCACAGTAATGGGGATGAATAGGACAATATGGCATATGGGCTTGTATTATTAATCACACGATTTAACAACGTGCATTGAAAAAGACATTTTGATAAAAAAATATACCGGTTGACTTTCGGGTCCAATTACGACCCCATAAGGACCAAAATCATCCCCGATTTTTATAACCAACTCAACACACTACAGTCTAAAACTAAAAATAAGACATTTCTCCTAAAAAAATATCCGTAAATCCTGTCTAAATTTCAATTAAAAAAGTAGGTAGTAATTTCAAATTTCAGTAACTCACGCCCAACCTTTTCAAGTCGAACAAAGTCAGCCGTTTTCTTAGTTTAGACTTAAAAAATAATGCAATATATATATTTATCAATTTAGACTTCTACAGTAGTAAAGGGCCCAACCCCAAATCTATACTAATATTATAAATGGGAAAGTGTGTCTGTCTGTCTGTTTGTCTTTCTTTCACGGCTAAACGGAGCGGCGAATTGACGTGATTTTTTAAGTGGAGATAGTTGAAGGGATGGTGAGTAACATATAGGCTACTTTTTGTCTCTTTCTAACGCGAGCAAAGCCGCGGGCAAAAGCTAGTAAAATATACACCAAGGCGTTTCCTAAATCCATTGGGGTAGTACTCCACTACTATCCTACAACTTAGAAATTCATTATTTGACAAAAAACAACTAATATTTCATCCCCTAACCCCATACAATGCCCATATACATATTACTGACTCATATTTCCAGACTTTTGTATCAAAAACTACCCTTGAAATGGTCCCAGACACCCTCTAAGACATAAAAAAGTTGTATTGATTATTAAATAGTCTCCCATCCATTTTCTGACCGCAGACAAGAGCTGCTTAACCACTAAAATTGGTCCTTTTATTCGTCCAAAATAACTCCTAAAAAAGGGACTTCCCAAGTTCAATTATTTTTATGAGTTACGATTTAATTTCAAGGGTCTGAATAAAACATGTCACCCTTGAACTATTTCTTTTTCTTTTTTACCCCTAATTTAAACAGAACTCTCGATATAAAATAAGACGTATTTTTGCGTAAAATAAAAATATTCAAACCATATTTTTTTAATGAAAGACATAGATCATAAAAGTTCCTGTTAAACTAAGTAAAAATTAAAAAAAAAACAAAGCCCAAGGTTGAAAAATCAACCATTTAAAAAGTTGATGTACTCTCTTTTAACTTTTTCATATTTCGCTCAAACGAATTAAATGAACTTTATTTTGTAAATAGGTAAAAAGAATACACTTTTACACGTAATTATTTTTCTTATTTTAATCGAACGATGGTGCCCAGGCTCATTTAGTTCAATTGTAGTACATAAATTAAACAAATGAATACCTACAGTACTATTCACTCAATAAAAGGCGAAGGGCCTATTACTTAATAAACTAAAGGTAACAAAAAGGCAACAAAAAAGTCATAGCCAAAAAAATTGTTTGCGGAATGTTTATAGTCACTGTGACCCCGGAACATAAAGGACAACCAAAGGAACATGAGTGGGTTTTAGTCAGTAAAAGTCTGACACGCCCTCCTGCCGCACCCTGGACGGGAGCAGTCTCACTCCCCAAAAAATAGCAAAAAAATTGTGCTTAAAATATAAATGGACCACAATATTTATATTTTTTAAAAATTGGT
The DNA here is from genome assembly GCA_033675125.1 of Athetis lepigone. Taxonomy (NCBI): domain Eukaryota; kingdom Metazoa; phylum Arthropoda; class Insecta; order Lepidoptera; family Noctuidae; genus Athetis; species Athetis lepigone. The sequence goes on from CM066223.1 coordinate 1,209,998, forward strand.
CCTTAGATCCGGTGATCTGAGGACCATTTTAAAAAAATGACAATTACTTTATAGACTGCAATTATTTTAGCGAAGGACTGACCCCAATATGTACATTATTTTGTAGTACTAGAAATTCCTTTTTAAATCACCTAATGTTTTACGAGTGATCCTTTCAGACCCTTGCTTGGAATATAATTATATCACTAAAAAAAATAGTATTCCAATAATCTTAATTTCTATTTCCAACATGGTTGGTTTTTAAACTAGCAATACCATCATCAATTGACGTACTTTTTATGAGCTGTCAAAACGAGATCCTCCTATAGATTTAGTATGGCAATGTCACCTTATGACGTCATTAAAATAACAACTCAGTTGACTATCTTTTTATTGATTTCAAAGCAACTAAAAATCAAATTTTATAGCAAATTTAAAATGAACCATTTATTATATAAACTAATTTTACAGAAAATTGTTTATATAAGCCAGATTTTTGGGGCTTAAATACGGTATTTTACACAATTGTCAATTGACGTACTTTTTATGAGCTGTCAAAACGCAATTCTCCAATAGATTTTGTATGGCAATGGCAACTTATGACGTCACTAAAATAACAACTTAGTTGACTATCTATTTATGGATTTCAAAGCAACTAAAAAGCAAATTGAAAATGAACCGAATATATTGGGCTGAAATTAAAAGAGGTTTTATAGAAATTGTGTCCTACATTTATTATTTAATACTGGAAACTACCCCATTGGGAGAGATCTTATAAAAAAATATCTTACATTTATTGGTTAATGGTATAAAATACTGCATTGTTCAGAAACCCGCTCTTTTTACGGCCGTGACGTCATCACCTGTCCACTGTCTAGAATCAAGCCAACAATACGTTCAATTAGAAGTAACTAACCTAACCTATATATTTTTACTAGCTTCTGCCCGCGGCTTCGCTCGCGTTAGAAAGAGACAAAAAGTAACCTATGTTTGTGTCAAATCTATGACGTACGAGCTTTTGCCCGCGACTTCGTCCGCGTGGTTTAATAGTTCCCGTTCCCGGGAGATTTCCGGGATGAAAACTATCCTATGTCCTTTCTCGGGTCCCAGACTATATCTGAACATCTTCACACAAATCGGTTCAGTGGTTTAGGCGTGAAGAAGAGA